>JAKUCV010006097.1:0-81960 GCA_028386065.3 Turnera subulata
TTGTAACTCATACCCACTCTTGAGAGAGCTTTTGTTTGAGTAATCTTTGTAGTGTTGTTCATACACTGAAAGGGAGGTTTGTTCCCTTGTAGCTACTCATAGGAAGAGTGATTTTCTTTCCTTGAGAGAAGTCTTGAAGTGAGGTATCTTCAAGCAAGTGTGTAGGATTCTTGTGATTAGAATTCCTAGGCTGTAAATGATTTGTTAAGCACCCGGAAGCTTAACGGTAGATAGTGAACTCTTCAAGTGAACCTTGAAGGACTGGATTAGCCACAAATTAGTTGTGTGTGAACCAGTATAAAAATCTCTTGTGTCCTTCTTTCAATTCTGCATTTTATTTCCTGCAAATATTTTCAGTTTTAGGCCTAAAGCTATTCACCCCCCTCTAGCTTAGCCTTTCCGACCTTACAACAATGAGAAGGAACTCACTCACCAACACTTCATACATAAGAAATCATGATGCGTGGCAGTCTAAAGTTATCCATAAGTTAATTTACTACCAACTTTTTGTTTACCGAGTCCGCATTGAAGCCAAGGGAAAGGTTCATTCCCCAGATGAAGATGAGGTTGTGCAACATCCTTGTTTTTTTTATGGGGGAGTTGTGCAACATTCCACTAATAGCCATTTTCCCCCTGTTCAATCAAACTCTACCACATGTTTCCTTTGGAGGGGTAAGATAATTGCCTAAAATGGGGAAGAAAAATAAGAATGCATGTTGAGGCTTAAGACTATAAAAAAAGTCATGTTAATCTTGCCAAGTGCTCGATGGAGAGGTTAGCTGGTGAAACTTTTTTTTTATGAATACTGGAAATGTGCATTATTTTTGGTTTAAACCTGGACTGCATTAGGGTTTACGTACCTACTGTCTGGCATGAACTTCTGCTCACTGTCACCGCGAAGATCATAAGAATGTGATTGGCATACCATATAATTAAAGCTTAAACAGTGACAGTGAGAAGTTCATAAATATACAAAACTTCTTCGGTTCGTTAATTTGTTTGATGGATTTCAGCCACGGAGGGGTCTTCAAACTTGGGCCCCAATAGTAGACATCTAACTTTGGGCCATAAAGGTTTTGGATAATGGGCTCGTAAGAGCTGACCCAGAGAAACACTAAAGGTCAGCTCAGTGATGTTTACCGAAGGAAAATTCCTGAAACTCTACGACAAAGGAAACCACCATGCTCGTTCTTTTCTTCTTTTTTTTTTTCCTGTGTGCGGAACTGCAGTGCAGATGCTTCTGCAACACATATGCCTGGACTTCATCGAACTTTACTAAGAAATCCTCCAAAGTCATTCTCCCAAATTAAAGTAGGCTTTGTTCCATAATAATATTAATCATGTGAAAGAACAAAGAAACAAAAAAATGAACCAGCAGATCTTTTTTGTACGTATGAGCTTCATCAACTAAAATTACTACCAACAAACTACATTCTGAAAAAGATAATTTATAGTTTTATTCATCATGGATATGGTACAGTACACACACGAACTTAGTTTTTACTCTTTCGGCCACAGATTTGCACAGATGCAATTAATTTGTAGTACATTAAGCTTAAGGGCGGTGAATCCATCATGATCAGCAGAAGCAGCCCTCCCTTAATTAATTTTATGATCAAGCTAATTATAGTTTGTTATACCATATATATAATAAAGTACATGATAATACAGTTAATTATCCATCCAGCTTTTTGAAAACCCACGACTGGTTGAGGCCTCTTTCATCAACTACTCGTGGAGCAGCGATCACACGATTACCAAAGTTGACAACAGTGACGAAAAGCCCGGTCTCTGCATTCTTGATATCGCCGTCACCGGTGACCTCCCAACGTTGACTAGGCAACCCAACACAGCATGTTTGGACGACTGCAATGTGTCCGTCGTCCATAGGGATCTTTGCACGGCAAGCATCCCCACTTGTTCAGTCCATTTTTTATGGAACAATGCTAGTGGATATCCCATTTGTTTGCCAGTCCCCAACCCTCATCGCAAACTCATAATACCACTTTTTTTTTATCATCGGATGACATCATGTTCAGGCAGCGACCAGGAAGCCACTCTATACGAGCAACTGAGCAAGGGTCGGCCCCGCCAGAGCATTATCCCCACACTAAGACCCTGAGGTCAAGGTCTACACCTTGAAGTCTAGATCCACATCAAAATCCTGAGGTCCAAATCTACACTTCGAGGTCTAGGTCCACAATCTTATATAAAAAGCCACCCCTAACCTGGATAAAGGTACGCAAAATAGAACTAATCTATCTCCTCTATCTTACTACTTATCCAAGAGAATTTAGTTTCGATTTAGGCATCAGAGAGCCTCCAGGATCACACACTCTGAACACCCCTGGTGTCCTTTTGTCTTCTTATTTTGCAGGCTTTGCATCACAAAGACCATGTTGGTAAATCACTGATTTATCACTTAGCATTATGGGAAATAATTCCAAGACTGATTGAGGTTTGAATGATCTCTTGGCCGGTGCAGCGATGATCACCATATAATTAAGCTTAAACAGTGACAGTGAGCAGAATGTCATAATCAGTGGCGAAGCTAGATAGAATTTTTAGGGGGGCCAATATAACATTTTAGGTGTAATAATAAGGGTTTATGTAAAAAAATAAAATTTAGAGAGTGGCCAATATAACATTTTGCGTTTGATGATAAGGATTTATGTAAAAAAATAAAATTTAGAAGGGGCTAAATATACATCAGAATAGGACTTATTCGCAAATATTAAAAATCTAGGGGCAATTTTTATATTACGATAGGACCTGTATGAAAAAATTAAAAATCTAGGGGGGCATGGCCACCATTGGCCCCTGGGCCACCGCCACTATAATGCTATTGCTCGCACAGTCTATATAGCAAAAGTTCATAATACAAAACCTCCTTCGGTTCATTAGTTTGATGGATTTCACAGATGGGAGAGAAACTTCAAACTTGGGCCCCAATAGTAGACATCTAGCTTTGGGCCATATATGCTATTCTAATTGGTCTAAAGGCACGTAAGATGTGAATGGGCGATATATAATCTGGTGTTCTGGGCCTGCAGACCACGATTCTGTTTCTTGGTGGGCCGAAAAGGTTTGGATAATGGGCTCGTAAGAGCTGACACAGAGAAACACTAAAGGTCAGCTCAGTGAAATTGGGCCAAAGGAAAATCCCGAAACTCTAGAACAACGAAACCACCATAAAAAATGAACCAGCAGATCTTTAATTTTTTGTACGTATGACCTTCATCAACTAAGATTACTAGTACTACCAACAAATTACATTCTGTAAAAGATAATTTATAGTTTTATTCATCATGGATATGGTACAGTACACACGAACTTAATTTTTACTCTTTCGGCCACAGATTTGCACACATACAATTAATTTGTAGTACATTAAGCTTAAGGGCGGTGAATCCATCATGATCAGCAAAAGCAACCCTCCCTTAATTAATTTTACGATCAAGCTAATTATAGTTTGTTATACCATATATATATAATAAAGTACATGATAATACTAAAGTAAGGGCGGTGAATCCATCATGATCAGCAAAGGCTACTAAAGTACGAGACCAAACTACTTTAGAAAAGAACTTTCGCTCTCAACTCTTGCTCTCAACGTCTGCCCTAAACTTTCTGTTGTATGTCCTCGCCGCCACAGGCCGGCCTTGGCCATGGCCAGCCGGCCTCTCCTCATCCTCTGCCTTCTCCCTCTTTCCCTCTTGGCCTCCCTGCTAGTCTTCCCACTCTGAAACCCCCCATGCCGACCCCCCAAGAGGTGGACATGATACCGTCTGAACAACCCACCGCTGCACCTCCACCCTCCTTTAAAGACAAGCTAGTTGCAAGGGCCTCTCCTTCATCGTCTCTGGAAGAGGAGTTCGAAGAACAGGAAGATGACATAGTCGCCTTCCACACTCCAGAGGGTCCGGTTGTCAAACTCTCTGATAGGTATCGCTCCATGCTTCATAAAAGATGGGCTAATACTCTCATCGTGAAGTTATGGGGCCGCAATATTGGATTCAGAGCACTGTGTAACAAGCTTCCAAATCTTTGGAAGCTTAAGGAGAACGTGCGTGTTGTGGATTTGGAACGAAATTTCTACTTCGTGCGTTTCTCCAATCGCCAAGACTATCTGCATGCACTCACAGATGGTCCCTGGATTGTCTTTGATCACTACCTCACGGTGGAGCCCTGGATCCCCCAGTTCAACCCCGCCAATCACATAATCAAATCAGTGGTGGCATGGGTTCAAATTCCTGAACTTTCATGCGAATACTATGACCGACGACTTCTCCACACAGTTTGTAATATGCTTGGTCGCTTAGTTCGGATCGATCACAACACAGCGGAGGCTATCCGAGGGCGATATGCACGCGTCGCATTGGAATTAAATTTAGAGAAACCTCTTCAATCTCAAGTCTTTGTGGATAACAAATGGTTCCATATTGCATATGAGAATATCCCTCAAATTTGCTTTTCTTGTGGTCATGCAGGTCATATTTTGGCGGATTGCCCGGAACAGGTGACCAGGAACACGATAATTAGTGCTCAGGCTGCAGAACCCTCATCTACTCCGGCGCTGGTGGGTCCAACAGTTGGTGCTAGTGGCCTTGGTAGACAACCCCGTGGTGAGTGGATGGTGGCGGCTCCTCGGCAGAGACGACCACCGCGCAACACCCAAGCTCCACTAGGAAAGGAACCTTCTACTGGAAAGGAAAGTGTGCGTTCCAAGGGCGTGATTATAGGCCAGACTTCGGGTTCCAGGTTTGACGTTCTAACTGATTATATTACCGTTGATCGACCATCCCCCCTAGTCATGGCCCAAATCAATGCTCCTGTTTTGGAAAAATCTAAGGGCAATAATAACGGTAAAGAAATATTGCGTCCTCAATCAGGTTTGGTAATTTTAGATAATATTCCCCCATCAAAGATAATTTCTTCTCCTCCTTCCTCTTCTATTCCCTTGACCATTAATGCCACTACTCGTCAACCCCCAGCCTCCCCACAAAGCCATACCCCTGCTGAGTCTTCGCTCAAACCAATGGACGTAGCTCCCTCCCCGTCTGACCTTTCATCACGCACTCTCCCTACCAAGAATACCCCTATTGACTTAACCTTCAACCCTTCCAGCTCTTCCTTGTCTAACCCTAAGCCCATGCAGGAGTATACCACGTCCCTTAAGGTAAAGAACCCTAGGGTTCATAGGAAAACTAAACGTACTGTACCCTATGAACGTGGTTTAGTTTCTGCCAATACCATGTCACCCGCCACCCTACCTTCTCCCTCCTCTGCCTCCCCCATTGCTCTCCCTGATCAGGTTTCGTCCCAAGAACAGACTTTCACTAGCTTGCTCGAAAAAATCTCCCTTAATCCCACTAAGTCCAATAGCATGGACACTTCTTTTGATACTCAAGGCCTCGGCCATAAAGAAAAGATGGACAGAATGTTGTGTCCTTCTAAGGATAATAAGTTACCCGAAACTGATCTTATGGAGGTAACTGTATTACCGGAACTTTTTACTGATAAGAGTGGCATTGTTGAGGACCCCTACCCAGTGGAGCCTCAGGCTAGTATGGAACATTCTGTTGTGCGTGGCACTAACCCCCTGGTGCCCGACCCGTGACGTTCGGATTTTATCTTGTTTCATTTCTAAACTTTAATCTTTTATGGACTTACATAAACTAATTATTTGGAATTGTCAAAGTGCCGGCAGCTCTAAGTTTCGCCGGGCAGCAAGAGATTTGGTTAACACTCATAATCCTAGTATTTTTATTTTATTGGAAACCTGGGTTGAACTTGCTAGGGTGGCACCCTTCCTACAGACCCTTGGTTTTGATAGTTTTGCAGGTGTCGATCCCATAGGCTTCTCCGGAGGCATATGGGTTTTTTGGAAACAACAAATTGTTCAGATTAACATCATCTTCAATACGAGACAATATATTCATATGATGATTCGCTCTCCGTCACATCCCACTTGGTATCTCACGGCAGTTTATGCTAGCCCACGTCCGGCTACACGTGATGAACTATGGCGGGACCTTAGTGACATTGGCTCCTCCATGTCCCATCCCTGGCTGTTAGCAGGGGACTTTAATGCTATTACGGATCCTTCCGAAAGACAGGGAGTTCCCATTTCCCGCTCTCCTGTTAGTAAGAAATTCTTACGTTTCATTGATCACACTAATCTTTTAGACCTTGGCTTTTCAGGTTCCATCTTTACTTGGGAGCGAGGAGGAGCACGGAAACGTTTGGACCGGGCTTTATCTAATGATCTATGGCGTCTGGCATTCCCTGACGCCAATATTCTCCATCTCCCAAGGACTAAATCGGACCATTCTCCTTTATTGCTAAGTTTTTCTAACCTTCCTTTCCTCGGTCAACACAAGCCCTTTCGCTACCAGGTAGCTTGGACCACCCATGAGGGATTCAAGGATCTCATTGCTACCAACTGGACTTCTGATCAACCCCTCACTTCAACCACCACCCATCTCGCAAAAACGATTATGGTGTGGAATAGGAAGACTTTTGGGAACATTTTCCAGCGGAAAGCTCGTCTCCTCCGTCGTCTTGCTGGCATCCAACGAGCTAGAGATCAGGGTCACAGTAGTTCTTCCTTAAGGACACTAGAAACCCAGCTTAAAAATGAATATGACACTGTTCTCTTGCAGGAGGAGTTGCTCTGGTTCCAGAAGTCTCGTAGCAAGTGGATACAATGTGGTGATCGCAATACTTCTTATTTTCATACCTCCACCATTGTCCGTCGCCATAGGAACCGTATCCATGGTCTTAAACTAGGAAATGACTGGTGTTTCGACCCTATTACTTTATGCGATGCTACTGTTAATTATTTCACTAATCTTTTTTCTTTGGAGTGCTCTTCTGTCCCTAGGTATGCTTTGAGAGGGCGCTTCCCGACTATTCCGAAAACCTCTCTTGATTTACTTGTCCTCCCAGCCCCGGAGAAAGAAGTGCTTCAGGCACTCCGGGATATGAAGCCATACAAAGCACCTGGGGTGGATGGTTTTCCTGCAGGTTTTTATCAACAACATTGGGGCATCGTCAAGGAGAGTCTGTGTGCTTTTGTGAATCATGCCTTAACCACAGGTTCTTTTGATTCATCCATTAATCGGACTCTGTTGGTGCTTATCCCTAAAGTATCACCCCCTGAGATGTTGTCTCAATTCCGTCCAATTAGCCTGTGTAATGTTACGTACAAATTATTATCTAAAGTTATTGTCAATCGGCTTAAGCCTTTGATGCCCTCACTTGTTCTCCCCTTCCAGTCCTCCTTTGTGCCAGGTAGACAGATTATGGACAATGTCATTGTGGTGCAGGAGCTAATCCATTCTATGCACATCAAGAAAAGTGGCGTGAAATATATGGCTTTCAAGATCGATCTTGAGAAGGCCTATGATCGAATACGTTGGGACTTTGTCCAGGATACCCTCCAGGACCTTGGACTCCCAAATGGCCTTATTAATCTTATTCTTTGCTGTATCTCTTCAAGTTCTATGCAGGTCCTTTGGAATGGAGAAATGACAAGGATGTTCAAGCCCTCGTGTGGCCTTCGTCAGGGAGACCCTCTCTCACCCTATATTTTTGTTTTGTGTCTCGAACGTTTGTCACAAGCTATTAATGATAGAGTTGCCTCGAAGGTTTGGAGGCCATTTCAAGTGAAGCGAACTGCCCCTCCTATCTCTCATATGTTCTTTGCTGATGATCTTGTGCTTTTTGCAGAGGCCTCGGTAACGCAAGCACAGGTCGTAATGCAGTGTTTGGAGGAATTCTGCACTAGTTCAGGACAAAGGATCAGCCGCCCGAAATCACACCTCTTCTGCTCCAAAAATGTTTCCACCAGTCTAGCCCAAGCAATCAGCAACACCTGTGGCATACCTTTGACTTCTAATCTTGGGAAATATCTGGGCATACCTCTTATACATGGACGTACAAGCACTAGTTTATTCCAGGATATTACTAATAAGATTGATGATAGACTTCAGAGCTGGAAGATTAATTCCCTTTCTTTTGCCGGCAGACTGACTTTAGTACAATCGGTTTTACAGGCCATCCCATCCTACTCGATGCAGATGCTTTCACTTCCAGCCTCAATTTGTGATGATGTGGACAGAAAGTCAAGACAATTCCTTTGGGGCTCCACCAAGGACAATAAGAAACCATCCCTTGTCAATTGGCAATCGGTTTGTGACTCTAAGGAGCGAGGTGGCCTCGGCCTTCGAAACATGCGTCAAGCTAATGAGGCCTACTTGGTTAAACTTGCATGGAAATTTCTTACCAACCCTGAGCTACTCTGGGTCCGACTACTTAAGTCCAAGTATGGCTCTGGCACTAGTTTTCTCCCCAAGATGGTTGCTGGGCAGCGTTGTTCTCATGTCTGGAGGGGCTTATGCAAGGCCTGGCCCGCGCTTCAGAAAGGTGCCTCCTGGCTGGTGGGTAATGGGGCCAATGCGAGATTCTGGACAGATAACTGGTTGGGTGGGCATGGAAATCTTCGATCCCAAGCTACACAACCTGTACCGGACGACCATCTACACAGATCTGTGGCATCTTATGTCACAGCTACTGGTGACTGGGATTTTGTTACCTTGAGGGACTTTCTTACCCCGACTACTATCGGCGTCCTGGCCCTCTCACCGACTCCTTCCCCCAATGGGGATGAGGACATGGTGTTCTGGGAGCATACCAGTTCGGGCGAATGTACAGTGAAGTCGGCATATCACCTTGTGAGTGATTCCACGGAGTCCTCACAAGGGAAACCATGGAAGACCTTGTGGCGTTGGAAGGGGCTTCCCCGTATTAGAACTTTCCTGTGGCAGCTTGCCCATGATGCCCTGTTGACTAATGCCACTCGAGTGTACCGCCATATAGCTTCGGATGCTACCTGTCCGCGGTGTCTTCAGCACCCGGAGACAGGCTTGCATGCTCTGCGTGACTGTAGTTTTGCTAAGTCTGTTTGGCATCATTTACTCCTTCCTAATGCTTGGCCTTCCTTTTTTGCAGGGGGGTCTACGAAGGCCTGGATTTCCACGGCACTTAGGCAACCTTTGGACTGTAGAGTACGATGCCCATGGTCGTTACTTTTTGGCGTGGGGGCATGGCTTCTTTGGAAGGCAAGGAATGAACTGGTGTTCCAGCAACCAGCCGGACCGGAGGACCCACTACGGCTTGCAGATTGTGTCATTGGTTTTTCTTTTCAGATTTGGCGAGAGCAATGCCAATCTGGAGCAGCTTTGTTGACGTCACCTACTCGTGAGGCCTACATCGGGTGGAAACCTCCTGACCCTGGATGGTTGAAGGTCAACACGGATGGAGCCGTCTGCTGCAGGTCCCGCCGTGCTGGCGCGGGTGGCGTGTTTAGGTGCTCGGCAGGGCGATGGGCTATGGGTTTCACCCACAGGCTGACGTCGTGTTCCCCCTTCCTTGCCGAACTCTGGGCGGTCTATGATGCACTTTGTATTGCCTGGAGTTCGGGGTTTCGCAACCTCGTGGTGGAAGTTGATAGTTTGGACCTCTCCTCCCTTCTCAACTCCACTGCCTCGTCCCGTTTTGACCGCCTTCCTTTGATGGAGTGTGTTCGTGCACTGCTTAGACGACCATGGTCTGTGCATGTCCAGCATGGCTTCCGGGAAGCCAACATGGTGGCTGATATCCTCGCAAAATCGAGCCTCTCTTTGGACTTCGCTTTAGTTACTTTGCAGTCACCCCCTCACCATTGTATGAACCAACTTTTGTTGGATGCCTCGGGAGCAAAGATCCTCCGTGAGTTCTTGATGTAATGTGTTTTCTTTCTTTCAATACCAAAAAAAAAAAAAAAAAAGTACATGATAATACAGTTAATTATCCATCCAGCATTTTGAAAACCCACGACTGGTTGAGGCCTCTCTCATCACCTCGTGGTGCAGCGATTACACGATTACCTGAGTTGACAACAGTGAGGTAAAGCCCGGTCTCTGTATTCCTAATACCGCCGCCACCGGTGATCTCCCAACGTTGACTAGGCAACCCAAGACAGCATCTTTGGACGACGATGTCTGATCCATACTCGCAATGTGCCCGTCGTCCATAGGGATCTTTGCACGACAAGCATCCCCACTTGTTCAGCCCATTTTTTATGGAACGATGCCAGTGGATATCCCATTTGTTTGCCACCCCAAAACCCTCATCGCAAACTCCTAATACCACTCTATCATCGGATGACATCATGTTCAGGCAGCGACCAGGGAGCCACTCTATACGAGCAAGGGTAGGCCCCGCCAGAGCATTGTCGCCGCCCGCCGCCCATCCTTGGCCGAGGGCTTGTTTGTTGAGGTCCACCGATAGGGTTCCAAGTGCTCCTTTCTCATCTGACCTCGCCGTGAGGACAAGTCCGCTCATGTAGTGTACTATGGTCCCATCCCCTCGATATTCCCAACGTGCAAACCCCCATCTCTATCTTTCGGGCATGGATAGATCATTATGTAATTAACTTTGGGCGTGGGACAATCACAGTAGGTCATCAAGCAATAGTTGTTGGATCGAACTGTGCCATCTTTCTCGAACGTCCATAGCTGATTGGGGCTGTTGTCAGACTTACAGGGCCATAAGAAGACTTCCTTCCCATCGTGATACTCCCCACCAGACACATCTAAACACATACCATTTGGGCCAGCAATGCGTGTGGTGATCTCTAATTCTTCTCCAGCTGCCAAAACACTAGTTCCATGATGGTCTTGTTGCTGCAATACTGGCAGGGAAGTAGTGATCATGGGGTTTTCCATGATAAGCGAATTCTGATCACCATAAGGGGAGCAGTACTGGAAATGTCTGGGACTGGACTTGGAGCCGGGCCTTTTCAAAAGTGACACCAGTCCATGAAGTATGATCAACGAAATATGATTTACGGTCAATGGCTCTTGATCAGGAGGAATGGGAGGAAGAGTGATGATGGGGGGTTGAAGGTTACCAGCTTTGTCTGCTTTTCTAACTGCATCAGAAAGTGTACCCCAATTGTTCTCCAATCGAAGCGTCCAGACGTCTGGAAGAACCCCTGTGTCGAAGTGTGGAACGATACGATTCAGAATATAATCAAATCGCACACATTCTGAAATCATCTGGATGAGGACCAGAAAGTGCTTCTTCCACTCATTATAGCTGCCTCTGCGAGTGTAGAGGGGCTTAACGGCTCCTATCAGTGCATCTCTTCCCAAGCGCGTTGTTTCTCTATTTCCCAGGCTACCATATTGCACTCCGTATCCCAAAGGTTGGGCCGTGGCTCCCTCAAAAAGCCCTACTGCATCACTGTACCCATCAGGTTTCTTGTCATCCTTCAGGTAGAAGTAGGCATTTGTATGTTCTGCTGCATCCGGATTATTGGAGTGAAAGCCCACCACATATAAATCATTGATGTGTATAACAATTGTGACCATTCATAATTACCTAGGTACGTAGCGCGCGAGATGTCACCGTAGTTGAAAGTCGTGTTCCTCCCAAATTAAAGTAGGCCTGATAAAATTAGATCATTTCACAAGAAAAAAAAAAGGGAAAAGAACTAAAATTAGTTAACTCATTCAGGTGCATTAATCCATCTACGATTTCTACAGAAACAAAAAAAAATAGAAAATCAGCATATCTTTGTACGTATGAGCTTAATGAACTAATTACCAACAAATTAATTAATATAAAAAAAACAAATTAATTAATATAAAAAACAAATTAACATAATTTATAGTTTTATTCATCATGGATATGTTACAGTACGCACGACCTTTTGACTCTTTCGGCCATACATGCATTCTCACACATACATATACGTATATATCGAGCTGTAGCTCAATATCCGATGGAAAGCAGCCCTTCATTTTATCCAAGCCAATATTATATATAACTAGGTACGTAGGAGCATGCATGAACTCGTGGTGCATGCATGCAGCGATATGTATATTAATCACTAATTCAGTTTGAAAATCCAGGTTTGGTTGAGGCCTCCTTCATGAACGAGTGGTGCAGCGATGACACGAGGACCTGACTTGACAACAGTGAGGAAAAGCCCGGTCTCCGGATTCTTGATGCGGCCATCGCCGGTGATCTCCCAACGTTGACTAGGCAACCCAACACAGCATTCTTGGACGAAGATGTCTGATCCATCCTCACAATGTGCTGAAAAGCGATCTTTGCACCCCAAGCACCACGACTTGTGGAGCCCATTTTGTATGGAACGATGCCAGTAGATGTTCCATTTGATTGCCAGCCCCAAACCGTCATCGCAATCTCCTAATTGCACGCTATCATCATCGGATGCAATCATGCTCAGGCAGCGACCAGGAACCCACTCTATACGGGCCGACGTCGTAGTAGTAGCGTGTTTGTTAGCCACCCATCCTTGGCCGGGTACTTGGTTGTCGAGGTCCACCGTAAGGGTTCCAAGTGATCCTTCCTTATCGTGCCTTGCCGTCAAGACAAGTCCGCTCAAGTAGTGTGCTATGGTCCCATCTTGTCGAGCTTCCCAACGTGCATTGGTCGTGCTTGGAGCTGGATCTCCTGGGCATGGATAGATCATTAGGTAATTACGTAGGCAAGGACAAGTACCATAGCTGGGAGTCAAGCACCACTCGCTGTTGGATCTGATTGTGCCATCTTTTTTGAAAGTCCATAGCTGGTTTGGGTTGTTGTCAGACTTACAGGGCCATAAGAAGACTTCCTTTCCCTGGTGATACTCCTCGTGAGGCACATCCACACACAGACCGTTTGGGCCGGCGATGCGTGTGGTGATCTCTTCTTCTTCTTCTTCTCCAGCCATACTGTGATGGTCTTGCTGCTGCATGATCATAAGCAAATGATCATGATGATGAGGGAAGCTCCGGGGCCTCTTTGGCTTGTTCAAAAGCGTTACTAGTCCACGAATCAAGATCAGAAAAATATTGTATACGACCAACTGCTCGTCGGGTTCATTAATAGTGATGGGGGATTTTCCAAGGTCACCAAAAACGTCTGATCTTCTAACAGCAGCAGAAAGATCTTCCCAATTGTTCTCCGCCCAGATCAACAGAGGGTTTGGGTTAAACCCTGTGTAGAAGCCTTCAACGACACGGTTCAGAACATAATCGCTTCGTACACACTCTGAGATCATCTGGGCAATGACTAGAAAGCTCTTCTTCCAATTATTCATCTCTGTTGGCTTCTGATCGTAGAGGGGTTTAATGGCGCTTATCAGTGACTGTTTTCCCAGGGGCACTTTGCTTCTGTCTCCCAGGCGACCGTATTGCACTCCGTACCTCAAACACACAGCTGTGGCTCCCTCGAAAAGCCCTGCTGCATCGCTGAACCCATCAGGCCGGTGTTTTTCGTCCTCCATCAAATAGAAGTAGGCATTTCTAGGTTGTGCATCCTGATTCTCGGAGTGAAAACCCACCACATATAAATCATTGGTGTTTATGACCAAAGTGACCACTCCTTGTTCAATCCGGATTCTAATCAACCCATAGCGTCTGATACCAGACGCCCAGTCCACAGACATGCTTGGAAAGCCCCGAACATGGCGTGCTGTCAGCATGCTGCGTAGTATGAGGATGAACTCTTTGAACTCCTCAACTGTAGTACGAGAGTCTAAGGAAAACTCCCTAGTGCTGAAATCATGGAGCCGCGAGGAATATTTATAATCTGCTGGATATTCCGGATCCTCCTGCAGCTGCTCCACCCCGAATGCCCAAACCCGTCCAGCTCCATCCACCACTACTACTAAAATCAAGAAAACCCATGCCACCTTTGAAAACTTCATCATCTTCATCAACGTACGTACCCTGCAATGCATGGTAGCTAATTACTTTTCGTTTCATTAAAATATTTAATTAATATTATATATCACTATCCAAAAGACCGACTTCATTTGCACTAATTATTATATACACTAAATTGACATTTCAAGTAATGAAATAAAAAAAGAGCACTATATATATATACATGTTAATATATAAGATACTTTCAAAGGGTACCAATTAAAAATGTTAGTTCCATAATGATTAATTGTTAAAATTAGGAGTAAACAGATGCAGGCATGATGCATGCATCTCATGATGAATCCCCAAAAATGCATGAGAAATGCACATACGTAAAAACAATAAACAAGAGCAATATTGTTGATGCATTATACATATAACCTGTCCTGATGGAAACCAACATATAAATGAAACTCAAAGAATAGGAGACGTTCGTGTTTAATACTTACCAAATGCAGAAGCTTGTGCTTAGTCTTGCTGTTGAAGAGGAGGTGGGGAGCTCCCGTTAGATGTTGAGATATATATCGCATAGAACCTTAAGAAAATTACAAAAGACTTTTGATTGTCGTGTCGGTAAGAATTAGGCTAGCAGGTGATAAAGTTGGATCCGATAAAGTTCCTTTTCCATTTAAATCTTCCACAAGCTTCTTCAATAATTAAATATTGTGCATGATACGACAGGTAAGTGTGAAATAGATTAAAAAATGTAAAGCTTTCTTTCTTTTACTTCTTTTAGCAAACATTTTTTAATGGATAATATCACTTTTTTCTCATCATGTAATGGTTATGGCAAATGGTCCCGGGTGTAGATATCATATGATATTTGAAGGATTAAAACAAGTAATAAGTGTGATCAACAGACTGGAAATGGTCCCTTTCATTCTACTTCTTTTCATTTACGTTGATATGCATATATGAATGTTATAACCAGTCGAGCTATGTGTGTTGCTAACTGGCATTTTTAACTCAGGAATTGGACTCTTTGTGTTTTTTTTTTTTTGATGCAAACGATTGGTTTTATTGCTCACAAAATCTTGTATAGAGTTGACATAGTACAAAACCAGAGTACATAAGGTACATAAGCACCGTTACATTAAATCAAAAACAAAAACGCATAGCAGGAATTGGATTCTTATGAAGCGGTGGTTAATTAGATATATGACATCCAAGTTACCTTGGCCAGGAAATAATGGGGTTTAGATTTCTTTTTAACAATTAAGCTCTTGCTATATCAACTATATATATCCAAATAATTGATTTGCTTTTTTAAGTGCTCGGCCTTAATATATATACAGGTCCTGAGCCCTGAAGTTCTAACAACTTTTGTGGGCCAAACTTCAAAACCGAGCTGGATGGATAGTGACGGTTGATTAATAAAGGCCCTTATATCTGGCAAAATCAGAGGAAAAGGAAGAGGCATTTCTAGTGACTTTGTGCAAAAAGTTTCTCAAAAGTGGATAAATGATATAGCCAAAGTAATAGTAAAAAAATCGAAGAACAAAACAAATTAAGAGTGTGAAAGAGCCCATTTAGGTATACCAAAACGAAGTGCTGCTATCAATCGGTATCCTTCCAATATTGTAATCAGTCTTTCTTTTCCTTTCATACCCAAAAAAAAAAGAAGTAATAGTAAAAAAATTGAAGAACAAAACAAATTAAGAGTGTGAAAGAGCCCATTTAGGTATACCAAAACGAAGTGTTGCTATCAATCTGTATCCTTCCAATAATCACTCCTACTCGCATTTTGTATATATTTCTACTTTATAATGCAATGATTAGTTTCTGTCTTCCTTGGAAACAGATTGAAGCGTATAACTACCTTGAGACATGACTGATAGATCATTTGTTATCATGCACAATAGTTCAGTCCATTGATTAAACTCCCAATCAACACCTTAACGTCACCAAATTTATTACTACACGATTGTTTTTGTTTTCTAATTGATCTTTCTTTAATCACCAGGATTTAGATTGCAAAAAAGAGTTAACGGGTGAAGTGAACCTTCAAATTACTTGGGCCTGTATTAATAGACATATTGCTTTGGGCCACTCTATTCTAATGGTTCAAGGTACCTTTTAAAAAGGACGCTGCTCTCAATCAACAACACCGTTTTAATTTGGTGGTGGGTAGCAAATGTTTGGATAATGGGCCCATAAGAGCTAACCCAGAGAAACACTAAAACTCAGCTTAGTAATGTCACTCTCCTAAATCAAGGTGGGCTCAGTTCCATGATAAAAATAATCATGTGAAAGAAGTAATTAAAATTAACTAATTCAGGTGCAATCCATTTATAAACTTACAAAAACAAAAAACAAAAAGAAATGAAAACCAGCAGGTCATTGTACGTGTGAGCTCAAATTCAATTAACTAATTACCGACAAGTTACAATCTAAAAAGGATAAATTATAGTTTTATTCATCATGGATAGTACAGTACACACGAACTTTTTTATTCTAGAAGTTCACGCATCCCACATTTTATTAGTAGGTAGTACATATTAAGGGTTAATCCATGATGAGCAGTACTGGCTCATCATCCGATGGAAGCAGCCTTAATTTTATTCAAGCTAATATTATAATATAGCTATATATATAATTAATTAACCATTCAGTTTGAAAATCCAGGATTGGTTGAGGCCTCCTTCATGAACTCGTGGTGCAGCGATCACACGATCACCTGAGCTGACAACAGTGACGAAAAGCCCGGTCTCTGGATTCTCGATACGGCCATCGCCGGTAATCTCCCAAGGTTGACTAGGCAACCCAACACAACATCCTTGGACGACGATGTCAGATCCAGACCCACAATGTGCCGTGTGTCGTCCGTTGGGACCTTTGCACCCCAAGCATCCCCACTTGTTCACCCCATTTTGTATGGAACGATGCCAGTAGATATTCCATTTGTTTGCCACCCCTGAACCCTCACCGCATTCTCCTAATACCACTTTATTATCAGACATCATGTTCAGGCAGCGACCAGGAAGCCACTCTATACGGGCAAGGACCGGTCCTACTAGAGTAGTAGTGGTGTAATCGTTGGCCACCCATCCTTGGCCGGGGACATGTTTGTCGACGTCCACCGTAAGGGTTCCAAGTGCTCCTTCCTTACCTGACCTTGCCGTCAAGACAAGTCCGGTCATGTAGTGTGCTATGGTCCTATCTTCTCGATATTCCCAACGTGCAAAGGTATCACTTGGATCTTCTGGGCATTCATAGATCGTTATGTAGTTAGCGGCGGGACAACCACCGTAGGGATTTAAGCAAAAGTTATTGTTGGACCTAATCGTGCCATCTTTTTTGAATGTCCATAGCTGGTTTGGGTTATTGTCTGCAGACTTACAAGGCCATAAGAAGACTTCCTTTCCCTGATGATACTCCTCCTAAGGCACATCTATACACAGACCATTTGGGCCAGCGATGCGTGTGGCCGTGTTCTCTTCTTCAATAAGATGGTCTGGTTGCTGCAATATTGGCAGCTGGGTGGTATTAGTGACGGGTTCTATGATCCCAACCCAGTGATCATCATGAGGGAAGTACTGGGAAAGTCCTTTCCTGGACGAGTCCCTTTTTAGAAGTGACACCAGTCCATAAATCATGATCAACGAAATATGTTTTATGACCAATTCTGTCTGATATGGAGAAATGGGAGGTAAAGAGATGACCAATTCTTTCCCGTTTTCTTTTTTAAGGTTACCAAATATGTCTGAGTTTCTAACCGCAGTAGAAAGTTTACCCCAGCTGTTCTCCAACTCAGTCATGAACTTGTCTGGAAGAAACCCATCCACAAAGTTTTCAACGACACGATTTAGAATATAATCGCTTCGTACACATTCTGAGATCATCTGGATGACGACTAGAAATCTCTTCTTCTAAGCATTCCTTCCTTCTATGCGAGCGTAGAAGGATGCAATGGCCTCTATCAGTTCATCTCTTCCCAAGCGAGTCTCCTCTCTCTGATCTCCCAGGCTACCATATCGCACTCTGTACCCTAAGCCCGCGGCCGTGGCTCCTTCAAAAAGCCCTACTGCATCACAAAATCCATCAGGGTTGCCCTTGTCCTCCTGCAAGTAGAAGTAGGCATTGGTAGATTGTTCACTGGTAGTTGGTGCATCCGGATTATTGCAGTGAAAACCCGCCACATATAAATCATTGATATTTATAACAATTGTGACGACTCCCTCTGGAATCAGGATTCTGATCTGCCTATAGCGATTCATACCGGACGCCTTCTCTTTGGACATGCTTGGAAAGTCATCACGAACATAGCCTGATGTCAGCAGACTGCGTATCCTAAGGATGAACTCTTTGAACTCCTCAACTGTAGTAGCTTTGTCTAAAATAAACTCCAGAGTACAGAATGCCTGAAGCCTCATGGGATATTTGTCTGCTGGATCTGGCATATCTTCCTGCTGCAGCTCCACCCCTGAGATTGGCCAAACCCCTCCTGCTCCAACCAGTAGTAAAATCCAGCAAACCCAAGCCACCTTGGACGACTTCATCATCATCATCATCCTCATATACCCTACAATTAAATATTAGGAATTACAGGTATCTTAAAAATTGAAATAAAACTCATTTTGGAAATCTGTATTGCCTCAACAATGTCTTTCTCAGAATGGATTAAGAGCACGACTGGTGGAGTGATCAATAGCCGTATTATATAAGTAAAATAGCAATATACATTGTCAAAATTTCCAAATTAACTAATCATCATATTTCACTGATTCCATCAATTTTGAGTCAACACAAATATATGACGAGTTTATAGAATTGGGTCATTTTAATTAGTCAACTCAAAGGCGTCTATATGTCTGCTTAAAAAAAAAAAAAAGGCGTCTAAATGTATATATATGGTTTCACTTTTACTTCTCAAGTCTCCAATTTCATCATCTTTCTGAAAGTTTTGGAATTATATATGAAAGTAATAGTATCACAATTTTCCAATGAAAAGATAACATGGATTGATGTCGCCATAATTTGGGAGAACACTGCTATCGTGCCTTTCAGGAAGGGGAAAAAAAGAAGAAGGATGAGTTAATATTCTCCAAATTTCACTTCTGATATATATATCCGAAAAAATACTTCAATGCAAGTTGAATTTTTTTATTTTTTGTGAAAGACGAGGGCACCAGCCCTATGGATCTATTAATTCAATAAAGAAACAGCAACACGAGGGGTTGAAACCCCCATAGTGTCCAAAAGAAGCAAATGGAAAACAAAATCGAGGGGATCCGGTAAAAGACACATGCCCAGAGCCCAAGACAAAGCAACTCTAGCTAATGAATCTACAACTTGATTAGCTTCCCGAAGAACAAACTTAAAGCTCACTGTCCACTCCTTCTGACACAAGAGCCGAACATGCTGGAGAAGTGACGGAGGCACCCCATCAAGATAAGTTCCATCCCGCAAGTAAGATATAAGAGTAAAGGAGTCCGACTCCAGCTCCACTCGCCGATAACCAGCAGCCCACGCGATTTCTAACCCCATTTTAATTGCCCAACCTTCAGCATATACAGCAAAATAGTCCCCCAGAAACTCCCCAAAGCCCGTCAACCAAGACCCAGCAGAATCCCGCAAAACACCTCCCACACCTGCACCGCGACCCAAAGTACGAGCCCCATCCGTATTTATCTTAACCCATCCCGACGGCGGCGGCAGCCAAGAAACCTGCTGCAAGGATCGCCGCCCCTGATAAACTCCATTCTGACCAAAAGCAAGAGAAACCACCTGACTCTCCTGCACCCTAGCCAACACAGCATGTAACAAACCAACGGAGGTATTAACCTTCCCTTCAAAAACCAAAAGGTTCCGATCCATCTATAAGGAATGAATAGCAAAAGCAAAGAATACATCCCAAGAGGCTGAACAAAGAGTGGTAGAGAAACGGTTATACAAGCTCGAAGCACACCACTGGACCAAATCCAAATGGAAGAACAGCCCCCAAGAACTAGGACTGACAATAGAGGTCCAGAAAACCTAAATCATCGGACAATCTCACAGAGAATGCAGTAGGGTCTCCGGTGCATTTTGGCACCGAGGACAAAAGGAAGAAGTTGACAAATGCCGTCGATGACGCTCAAAGTTTGTAAGCAAGCGGTCATGGAGGCGTATGCACCCTTTGGGGAACTTTAACCTTCCACACTTTCTTCCAAATTGGCTCCACTTCATTCCATTCCGCCGAACAAAGAAGCTTATAGACCGAAGCAACAGTAAATGTACCACTAGCCGTACCCGCCCAACACGGCTGATCAGGATCGCTACCCTCCTGGGGAGGTAGAATAGCAGCAAGCCGAGTACAAACAGTCACCGGGAGAAATAAGGAGAGAACATCCCACCTCCATTGTCCTAACTCATCAACAAAGTCCGCAACCGCTCTCCCGACTAGATCATCAGAGACCGGTGTGGAGGCTACCAACGCTAGAATCCCAAGCTCAGAACACCACAAGTCCAACCAGAATCTCACCGTCCGACCGTTTCCAAGGGTCCACACCAGACCACTCAATAAGGTACTCCACTGATCACAGATTCCCCGCCACAGCGGAGAACCCCGACTCCTAGGCAACTCCCCCGGGCAAGGAAAAGCAGGCACACGATACTTCAAACATAAAACTCTAACCCACAAAGCATCCCGGTGAGTGAGAATCCCCCAAGCCAGCTTCATCATAAAACAATCATTCACAGTACTTGCAGGGCGAATACCAAGACCCCCCGACTCCTTTGGCTGGGAAACCGTCTCCCAATTAACCAAGTGTACCTTCCGAGCATCTGGAGAACTACCCCAAATAAACTGTCTGCATTGGGCATCCAAAGACTGGCAGACACTACGAGGTATCCGCGCCGTCTGAATGGTAAAAGCCGGCAGGGAGGTAAGCACAAACTTAACCAAGGTAGTACGACCAGCAAGTGATAGGGAACGAGCCTTTCATCCACTGAGTCTAGTGGAGGCTTTCGTTAGAACCTCCTGATAGGTCAGTCTCATAACTCGATCATGCAGCAAAGGCACTCCCAAGTACTTCCCCAAATTTTGGGTCAGAGGAATATTACACACACTACTAAGTTGAGACCTCAACTCCTCAGTCACATTCTTGGAACAAAATAGCTTTGACTTCTGTCGGCTCACTTTCTGCCCTGACACCGCACAGAAAGTATCTAGACACGCCATCATACACAGAGCCTGTCCAACAGATGCCTTACCAAATAATAAAAGATCATCAGCAAAAAACAAGTGAGAGAGAGGAGGCCCATCTCCACCCAAACATATCGGTCTCCATTCACCAACACTCACTCTGTGGGAGATAATATGACCTAACCGTTCCATACATAGAACAAAAATATACGGAGATAGTGGACCCCCCTGACGAATACCTCGGGTAGGATAGAAAACATCAGTAGGCATCCCATTCCAGAGCACCCTCATACGAGAGGTAGAGATACACTCCATGATCACCTTCACAACAGTAACTGGCACCCCAGCCAACAACAAAGTCTCCTCCACAAAACTCCACCTAATCCGATCATATGCCTTTTCAAGATCAGTCTTCAGAGCCATAAAACCAACCCCACTCCCCCGAGTTTTCATGGAGTGAACAACTTCCTGGGCGACAATAATATTATCAGTAATATGCCGACCAGGGACAAAACTACCCTGCTCCAGACTTACCAAAGAATCCATTACACGCTTAAATCTTGATGCTAATATCTTTGTAATGATCTTATAGGCGACATTACAAAGACTAATTGGCCGAAACTGAGAGATATGAGACGGATGATCCACCTTCGGGATAAGAACAATGAGGGTATCATTTAGTCGTGGATCCACTTGCTGAAGCCGAAACACATCACTAACAAACTGAAACATATCCCCCGCAACCAAAGACCACTGGCTTTGATAGAATAAAGCATGGAGGCCATCAGGCCCTGGAGCCTTCAAAGCACCCATATCAAAGACTGCACGCCGTACCTCAGCCACAGTGACCCCGGCAGCCAAACTCTCCAACAAAACCGAAGCTACTGACGAGAAACCTCCCGGGAGCACTTCAAAACTAGACCCCCCTCTTCTGCATACAACTGTGAGAAATAGTTGACCGCCATCTGCTGAAGTTGAGTTGGATCATAAATCCAATCACTTTGTTCATTCTTCAGAGCCTCAATCCGATTTTTCTTTCGCCTGACCTTAGTAGTCATGTGAAAGAAATGAGTATTACGATCCCCATGTTGCAACCACTTACAACGTGACTTCTGCAACCAAATCAACTCCTCACGGACCAAAATTTTCTCATACTCCATACGTAGGTGAGCTTCTAAATGCCTCAAATACTGGTTAGGGCGCTGATCCAAACGAATCTCCACTCCCCGCAACCTTTGTAACACCTTCCTCTTCTGATAAAGAATGTTACCGAAGCAGGTCCGATTCCAAACCTGAACTGCCTCCCTGAAACTAGAGATGGTCGCACATAAGTCACCACTATACTGCCACGACTCACGAACCAGGTTCGAAAATTGAGAATGAGTAAGCCATGCCGCCTGAAACCGGAAAGGGCGAGCTGCCCCAACCCCCTGACTGTCGGCCACCTCTTTAAGTAATAGCAGCCGATGATCAGATTTAACCCGGGGAAGATGAAACACCGAAGCATCATCAAACCGAGCACGCCACTGATCATTAGCCAACATACGATCAAGCCTCATTCGGATCAAACCCCGGAACCAAGTGAATCTTGGCCCTTTAAACCCTAAGTCCGTGAGATGACAATCAGATATCCACTCCCTGAACCTCGCCAAACGATTGAATTGAACCCCGGCACCCCCCTGAGTCTCCTCCGGAAAAGCAGTAACATTAAAGTCACCCATGAGAAGCCAAGGGTCCTGCATTCTCGCACTGATAGAGAGTAACCTGGGCCATAGAGAACTCTGCCGACTCTCCGAAGGACTAGCATACACCGCAGTGAGGAAAAAGGAAGGCTTTCCATGCGGAGACACCTGAACATGGAGAAACTGATCACATCTCTGCACTACTGACACAGACAAAACATCCGGACGCCAAAGCACCCATATACCACCCACAAAACCACGAGCATCCTCACGAACCCAACCTTGGAACCCCAGTGTGCGAATTACCCTATCTGCAGTAACCCCACTTATCCGCGGCTCCAATATAATAGCCAAATGAACTCTATGTTGTTGAACTAAATCTCTAAAGGAGCTAGAGAACAAATTGCTTCGAGCCCCTTGACAATTCCAAGACAAATAATTCAAACTATCCATTAAAATGGAGAGGAAAGTCCACCCTCAAACCACCACTGCCCACCATCGGGGAATCATTAACCACAGTACCATCTTTATTACCTCCCATATAGACACCCCCCCTAGTTTTAACATCAACAGAGGGCGTGGTACCAGTGCCACCTGAATCCATCAGCGGCGAGTTCGCTTTACGAAACTGCTTAGGAATACCGGCCTCAATAGGCACAACAGTTGATGCTGCGGAAACCAAGGGAATAGTCACTTTACGCTTCAAACAAATAGGATCGACACTAGTCATCTCATCTTGGACCTCCATAACATCATCTCCAGATTGCACCCCATTAGAATTGGACACAGGTTTTGCATGTAGGTGCATGGACTTAGGGTATGAAAGTGAATGTTGTAACCTTACCAAATCGATACATGCATCACCTGCCTGTTGCTTCTCCTTCCCCTTCACCAAGCTCGCTACTAATGCAAGTTGAATTTAACTAACAGGTGTTCACATTTGAGGGATCCCCGAATAATTCTTAAACAATATTTAACACATGCTTTAATTATGCGCGTAATTAAACAATGTCTCATGATGAATTAATTCCCAACACGGAGGACAGAATAATAAATGAAACGAAGCTCACCAATATAATAGCATAATGAAAAAAAAAGCTTAATTACCAATATTGTAAGACACAAATTGGAGACAAGAGGTTGGTAATACTTACAAAATGGAACAGCTTGTTATCAGTTCCCTCCCCCCCCCCCCCCCCCCCCCCCCCCCGCGCAAGTGAGAAGCTTATAAGGTAGGAGATGTGCCGAACTTGGACTTCCATGTCGAGGTATACAGAGGCGGAGGGAGGGGGGGCCAACAGGGGCCATGGCCCCTCCTAAAATATTTTTTCACTGTTCACAAAAGTTACTGTTCATAATTAATTAAATAAAAATTAAAATACTGTTCACTAAAATTTGGGGGGAAATAGAATTAATGTTAAAAATTAGGGGGGAAGGAAAACACAATACACAAAAGTGGGAAAGAAAACACCAACGAGTGGCCTGTAGTCTTTTGTTAGAAAACTAAATTACATTATCCAACCAGGGACGGAGCCAGAGTCTGTAGCTTACACAATACACCAGAGTCTACAAGAATCAAGAATGAAGAACTCATGCGTCATGCCTTTAAGTTTTGCTCATGCTATTGCTAATTGAAGCTAAATGCTAACTTGGTAAGTTTAAATTCTTTCTTTTTGGTGCACAGTCCATAGGCTACAATCGGTTATCCCGAAAATTATATCTACATCTAAAATCTGTAAACAAAAAGCGATTTAATTTGGTTGGCTTCTTAAGATATTGTGGTTATTGTTGGCTGAAACTTCTAACTTCTAAGCTTAAATGAGAATTTGCCCACTAGTTGTTTGATGTAATGCCACAACGATCATTACTTGATTCTTTTGGCCAATTTGCAGGTGAAAGTTGGAATACAAAGAGCTGAAGAAATTGGCGATTTTGAGGAGTGGTTTAGTTACAGGCTATCAAGAGCAGCTCTGCTCCTGAAACATGTGCTGATTTCCTTGGAAGTTTTG
This sequence comes from Turnera subulata, assembly GCA_028386065.3. Lineage (NCBI taxonomy): Eukaryota > Viridiplantae > Streptophyta > Magnoliopsida > Malpighiales > Passifloraceae > Turnera > Turnera subulata. The sequence goes on from JAKUCV010006097.1 coordinate 24,584, forward strand.
TTGCCGATGAAACAAAATCGCCATTTGCAAAGGGCGGAAAATGGCTTGTTTGGAAATTCGAGGTACAAATTTGGAAATACAACCAACTTCTCTTCATTTAAAGTCCTACATAACTTCCCTGTTTTGTCTACTCAAGTTCTTCACATGTATCTTGAGTATGATACCAGTGAACATAAATGAGCTAATGCATCAAGTGTGGCTCCTTCGTTCTTTAATTCTTGCAATATTGTACATCAACCAGCTATGTCCGTTCCACATTAAAACATCTTCCCAGTTCTAACTTCTAATCTATAATGCATTATAGCATAAAAAAAAATCTCTAATGCATTAATGATAGATATGCCCATGTCATGGTGCAGGGAGATAGAGACCTAGAAGATTACATGAAAAACCGTAGCTTCCCAATTAACTTGGAGTCTTTGATGTTTGGAATTGGACGTTCCCTCCAAGGAGTAGAGTCTGTTAAGCGAAATGCATTGATCATCAAGCAAATAATGCGCCAGATTATTACTTAACCGTTTATATTTTTGTCGGGCCAGGTAAGACAGCAAGGCAATTTAAATGTTTATATATTTCCTCTTTCTCTCCAAATAATTTATTAAATGTTGAGATATAACTAATGTATATACAAATTTTTAACTTTTGATTTCTTAATTCCTTTTGTAGGTTGAAATGTCAAATATAAGAACCATTCACTCATTTTTCAAGAGAAAAGAAAGGGTGGATGACATTTCAAATTCACCATGTCACAATCATGAAGGGTATGTTCGCAAAGTTTCAAGAATCGAATATGTGTTCGAATTGTTTTGACTCTTCCTGTTTCAACTGCAACAACCGAAAGAGCTTTTTCTACAATGAAAATTGTGAAAACAAGGCTTCGCAGCAAAATAGAAGATGAATTTCTCAAAGATTATCTGCTCATGTACATCGAGAAGGAAATTGCAGAGAGCTTTACAACTGATATGATTATAGATGATTTCTACTCAATGAAGCACCGTCGAGCACAACTTAAGATATGAAGTAAGTTTCAGTTTATTTGCCTTACAAATAATTTGTTTTGTCTAAATTGCTTAAATTTTTATTTATAATTTGATTTTTTTTTGTTAGGTGAAATGAGACTGCTTCCCTTATTATACCTTTGCTTCAGTTTCATCATCAAGTGACAGTCCCTGGCTCATTAAAGATTGGAGTACCTAATTTTTGTTGCTAAATCATCTTATCTATAGTCTTCTTTGATTGCCACAATGCTTCAAATTGAATCATATTTCGGCAAGGTTAGTTTTCTTTATCAATCTTGATCGTAGATTAATTTTTTGAACTTTGATATTTTATATTTAAAAATATAAATTTATGCTTGACCCCCCCCTAAAAAATAATCCTGGCTCCGCCCCTGGAGGTATAGATAGACGGAATCAGAGGAAGTTAAAAAAAATTACTACAAAAAGACTTTACGAAAATGATAAGGCTCCACGCGTTCATCTTTTCAGCCATTCGAAACTGATCAGTTTGATAAGGTTGGCCCGAAATTCGGCTGTGATTAAGTTTTAAAATTTTAGCTCATCATTTGTGCTTGTGAGCATGCATGATTTTTTCAGTCTCGATACTAGCTCTGTTTCAGGTGTGAGGAATTATATTTTATTTTGGAGAAACCATATGATTGGTGATTGATGTGAAAAATTATATATATTGAATCCAAAGTAGAAAGAATCTTATTTTGATATATCCCCAATGCACTAACCTTGCTTCTTCTTGAACACAATTAAAGCAAGAAAATAGTCAACCAAACTATAGTAATTAGTCGTTATCGGTTGGCTTACTTTTAGTCTTTTTTCTGCACTCCTCTCTCCAATATTCCACTTTAATAACTGTATTTAACTGAATTGATGAACACAAGCAAGAAAATAGTTACGTTGCATTCTTCGCTAAACGACAGTTAATTATATTTAATAAAGAATGCTTGTAAAATTAAATTAAAATTCTTCCCTAAAAATGGTACCAGAGATATAAAATTATCACTATTCCAGCATCAACACTACACTATGATATGATGCATATTCATCGTCAATAAGGAAAATAAAATCATACTATTGATACTGCAAAAAAAAAAAAGTGATAAAAAGCAAATAATCGTGATATATAATGGTTTGATTGCCTGGGTGGGTGCCGTGTAGGTATTCGCTTGTTCTACAAAAGACAAAATGTCCTAATTAAAGTGAGAGATAAGCGACAATTACTATTTTCTCTGGCGATGGCAAAGTTTTCACACTTTGTCCTAAAAGTGCAAACAATATTTCTTAAGGGGAAAGCTGGACAAGATTCTAATGACCTCGTACTTCTTTTCGTTAATTGTGTGGCATGCAGTTTCTGGAGCAGATTCCACCACAAGTGGGACAGAGGGAAATGTGATACACGCAGTTGTTGGATTTTTCTGAACTGGCTACGAGGACATTCCAGGTGTAAAGTGTCAATATCCTTCTTGGATAAATATGGAAAATTATAATTATAATTACAGTGAAGACAAACTGGCAATTAATCACCGGAACAAATTAAACAGTCAGGCGACAACGAGAGTTGCCAAGTCATACTGTAAAACATGCCGGTTATATCTTGTGAAAAAATTAGGAAAATATTGATCTATAAGTCTTAGAAATAGAAAAAAATGGTCTTTTAATTTATTGTGTGGCATGCAGTTTCTAGAGCAGATTTCACAAGATTCTTAATGGCAAGTGAGACAGAGAGAATGTGATAGACGCAGTTGTTGGGGTTTTCTAAACTGGCCGTGAAAAGTGTCACCATATAGCATATTCATGGTTTAGTTTTCTGTGGCAATAATGCTTGTGACGATATATATATATGCATGACAGGTTACAATATTTTTTGGATGCTAATGACTATTGACACGTTACAAATATAGTTCCACTCGGTTGACTTAACTCTGTTACTGCTGTATGTCATTGGCTTAATGACTCTATTGTATTCATCCTTTATTTCATTAATTAATTGAATAAAGTGTCGATGAGCATAAAAAATATTTTTGATCGGGACCATATCACTACAACAAAGCCAAGCTAATGTGATTAAACTGTAGAGACTAATTCATTAATTTGTTCCTTTAGAGATGTATTATGACAGAAATAAAAAATTGTTCCATTAGACTGTATCTTTTTGGACAAAATGGATTATTGCCCCTCTTAGGTAAATATTGTATGAACAAATTGGTCTCTTTACACTTGTGTCCACTGCTCAAAAACTTAAAGGGACAAAAATTGACCCCCCAATCCTACATAGAATTATCTCTTTAATCTTAATAACATGTTTTTTCTTTTTCCCTTCCCCTGAAATAACTCCGTAGGTATTACTTCAGTTATACTTGAAGTGAAGCAATTCACGTGAGTTTTTGAAATTTGAAAACGCTCTCAACATGGGTCTCCCTACAACTATTCATCTTCCCCCAATCATACTATTCTTCTTCTTTGAATCCACCGAATCCAAACCCACATACACTTCCCACTAATAGATCCTCACATCCCTTCTCTTTTTAAGTCTTTATTGTGTTTCCCCATCCGACAATCTTGTTGGGCTTTGGGGATTTTGTTTCTCCCGAATCTGTGGAGACTAATTTCAAGTTTCTAGCCTTCTCCATCCAATTTTCTTACCTTTATATTTCATCATGGAGGCGAGGATCTATGAAGAGGAGAAGGAAGAAAACATCCAGTGGCTTGTTCTTGCTTAGCCTAATTTAATTTCTCAGTAACAATTGTTATAAGTTCTTGCACTGTGTGTGCCTATTTTGTGTTTCTTTGTTTGAAGACAGAGAGGATGGCAGTTGCCGGCCACGTTGATGGGGACGGTGACGACGGCTTGGATGGCGATGACGATGATGGAGATCCAGATGGTATTGTTACGAAGCTACTTTTGGCTAAAAAGATACTAGATGTGGAGCTTGAGCAAGGACTCTTCCTCAAATGCCATGGTGATTTTGCTTTGGAGTGTCTTCCCCTTTTCCTCTCCAAAGAGTCTCCCTCGGATGTGGGACGGGCTGCCGTCGGCTCTTTCGAACGGTTGGTGGAGGATTGTTTTTGTTGTGTGAAGTATGGAGTTTTCTGTGAAGTGTTTACTCCCAAGGACGGATATTGGCTTTCTTCCGTTTCTCCGGTGATGGCTATTGCTTGGCTAGCTCGTTTGTCAGAGATTAAGCCGATAGCTGCCGACCACTGTATGCGAACTTGGTTGCTGTTTGGGGCTAGTCCTGCTTTATGCGGACATCACGTCCTCCCGTTCGTGGGTAGCTGCAAGTTCTTTGGTTCGAGTTTCAACCTTTGCTTATGTCCGAATTTCAGTGTAATCGCTTTGTGTTCATGGTTCATGCTTTGTTTGCGAATTTATTCCTCTATATTTGTGGTTTTTTATTATGTTTTTTTCCTTTGTTTTTAATAGTCTATGTTGTTCTAATATGTATGTTGTACTCAGTCTTTATTATTAATGAATGATTTTCTCTTTCGACCAACAAAAAAAAGTTATACTTGAAGCCAAAATTCCCCAAGTTCTTCTCAGTCTCCAAACACAAATCTTCTAACAATTCCCCCCTAAAGCATCATCGTTTGGCATGTCGTCCCTCTCTACATCGTCGTCTCCAGGTAAGTGCTGCCAAACTCCTCAATTTGTCAAATCCCCAATTTCATGCACGAAACCTAACCTAAAAACCCAGACTTCACTGTCTCTGCGGCGGCCGCCCTGTCTGATGAGTTCATCGAGTTCGCATAAGCGGCGTGTGCCGAAGGTGGAGTGGCGGAATGTCGCCGTGCATTTGCTGGCCACCAGCGACAGAGTGAACGGGCTGGAGTTGGAGGTTGTGGAGTCAGGTAGGCCGGTCTTAAGAGGCTCTGGGATCGTATTTAAAGACGACTGCACCCATGTTATTCAAGGTAGGATTCTAACGAAGGCTAGTTAGGGTGATGTGTTTCCCTTGATGTGGTTCAATTCAGTTAATTTATCCTTTTTTGGAAGCAGCAATTTCTGTAATTTACAGATTCAACTCTAGTTGGGAACTATAATTTGCGAGTTTCTAAATTCTCGTCTGTGTCACTATTTTCTTCAGGGTTTTGGGCTGGAGTTTAGTGAACTTAAAAGAGTATACTCATGGATCCTTTAGCAATTTTACAAGCATTTTGTTTGACGGCTTTACGCAGGTTAACTTACCACTTGCTGAAATAACTTACGATTTCTTTCTGTAGTCCTCTGTTTCAATTATTTCAATAATACTATCTAACACGCAGTGTCTTCCCATGTTGTGCCTCTGGCATTTGCTTCCTGCATTCTTGTTGATGGCTGTAACATGGATATTGACTGTGGACATTGATGACTTTGTCAAAGAAATTGTCAAATGGATTTAATGGAATCTCATGATGAGCCCAGAGTAATTTCAGTGTAAAAACTAGAGTTCCGGATGAAAAGGCAACTGCAACTCATACACTTGGCTTATTTGCACTGGTCACAAAAAGTGCTTATACTCTGTATCCTCTGTTCTATTCATTTCCTGCCAAGTTCTTTTCTAAAGCACCAATATTGTTCATATAAAGTGATGGATGGATTTTCTGTTAGTTTCTTTAATTATGTTAAGCTACTTGGAGGAGTTTTTAAGGATTTTGATAAAGCATGCTAGCTATTTTCATGAAGACGTCCGACTTCAGGTAATCATTGTTTAAAACATGAATTACAACTATATGAATTCCTGATAATATTATTGGAACATGTATTGAATTTCTCCACTTTTGCTGCTCAAATTGTTACATATTATGTATTCTGAAGTCTGTGCTTGCTCTTGACACTATAAATCATGATCAGGTTTCAAGTGCAGTAAAAGAGTGTGAATGAGGCTAAGCTGTTTGTAAAGATCAAGCAATCTACTTTTCGTTGAGTTAGACTAAGCTTTTGTTCAAAGACAATGCTTATTTGTTTTATTCTCATCTTATTTGACCTCATTGTACTTAGTAAGTTAGGATTCTGTGTGCCTAACCTCTATATCAGTTTCTTGTGGTAGAATGGTATATGGATCTGAACATACTTGTGAGTTTAGAAAGTTAGCTTGTGAACCTTAATAAGCCAACTGTATTCAAGCTTGAATTTGGCTTATCTTGATTAGGCTTTAGTATATATCTTGAGCACAAGTCTAAACTTTGATGCAATGCTTGATCAGGCTTTGCCTTAAACTGCTTATGGCATGGATTTGCTTATGATTGAATTTATTGTTCTTTTTTGGTATGAAGCGAGCAAATTAAAATTGCAAGAATTTCTTTGTTCAAATTAGAGCATCAGCTATTGGAAGTAATGGTTCGAAGAATCAAAGAATCAGAGTTGTTTCTTTTTTTTGCCAAATGTTGTTTTTTGTTTTCCCTTTGTGTAGAGGTTATTGATATCCAATTGTGTATGACATGTCATTTACTTACCATATCTCATACTAACCTAATTCAATCATTTCATGTATTTCAGAGAAAAGTTGTACTCCATGAATTTGTTGTTGTACATGAAACCATGGCCTCTTAATATTATTGCCTACTGCTCTTGTTATGGAGCTTAGTGTAATTGATGTCACTTTGTCACTTGGAAGGCAGCACAAGTCCCTATGGCTACTTCTGCCCCATAACTGAACAATTGCAACTTCTTCGTCACAAAGCATACTAGCACTTTAACACTCCACGTTTGCAATTGTTTGTGCTCTTCATTATGTTTTTGCAATTACACACAAATTATACGATGGAGAATTCTTGAAGTAAATTTTTGTGAATTTTTCTTTCCAATGGTACTTTGTCCTGATTCTATGCCAACAATGGTTTGAAAATGTTAACTAACAAAAGGCTACCACTGCTTGAATGCAGCTCACTTGGTTGCAGTGATCTTGTTGAATAACTTTGGTCACTTGTTGGTTCTCTTGCTTCTGAAGGTTTTGCCCTCTGGAATGTTGTTTTCAGGTGTTAAGGCAATACAAAGGGTGCTGTAACCATCGTGTAGCTTTCATGTACCGGAGCAGCCTGATTCAAGATAGGAATCAAGATAGTGGATTTTTTTCTTCAACTTCCAACTTGATTCCTTAGTACTCTGTTATCTTGAGGATTCCTTAGGGGCGATGCTCAAGCCAAAGAATGAGAATACACAATATTTGCTCATAAGAATGATGTATATATTATTTGTTGTATTCTAGAAAGTTTGCTCTTGAGGAGGATGTATACATTATTTGTTGTATTCTAGAAAGTAGAACAAAAGATATTTTATGTGATTAATCTTACTAATTTAATAAAATCTTGGTTTTTATAACTTGTTGTGTTATTTGTTCAATTATAATTCTAATTGTATTAGGAACTAATTTTGTCCATAAAGCTATACCAAAGAGAACAAAAAATTGTCTCCTTATATATATAGGAAGACAAATTTTGTTCTTTATATAATGTCTAAAAGGACTATAATTGTCTACATTGAAAGATATTGGGGACAAAGTTTGTCCACTAGTAAAAATATATTTTCGCTCCTAGCCAACGTCAATATGTGTAGAGAATAGGAGGAAGAGAGAATAAAGAAAAAATAATATCAATTTTAAAAATAGAACATGTCTCATAAAAACAATAGTAATATTATTATTTTTACTAAAAAAATAATTAAAATTATAAACTAAATCATAAAAAATATAAATAATTTTATAAAAAAAATAAAATTATGGCAAATTTTATATAAAATTAAGAGATTTAGTAAATAAGTTAAATTTAGATAAAAGAATCATTATTACTCATTATTATAAATTATTTATAATTTAATTTCATTACTTTTATCAACATAATTTATTTATTATTTTTTAAAATATTAATTATTATTAAAGAATATGATCGCTTGCTTTTCGTCGCAGGTGCAAAGAAACTACTGATAATTAAAACAATAGATCAATGGGCAAAAGCGGTCAAACTTTATAGTTTCTACCATGCTTTGATTTGAATTAGTGGACTGGTTGAGTACCTGGTCTAGATATTAGTGCAAAAGAAAAAAAAAAAAGGTCATTTTATATGCAAGAAAGACGTGGAGTTATTGAAATCACCATGCTTCACCGTGTATTGAAATGAAATCAGGTCCATTCTGCTTAATGACCTGGTTGGGGCCAATGGTCCCAGTACTGTACATGTTTGAGCTTTAACAGTGGCTCAATAGCCCCACTTTCCAAAAAAAAAATAGACATGGAGTTATTTCTCAAAAAAAAAAAAAAATACAGCAAGCTATCGCTGTAACTAGTACGTAACTAAGTCTCCAGGTCTTTCTTGCATATTTATTTGGCATAGTATTGTACAATTCAAGGAACTTAGCAAAATTTTGGTTGGATAGATCATCATTATATTGATTGCTAAATTAAGAACATCATATACATCTTGACAAATCAAAAACATACGCCTGGGCGGGCTTTATGGGACTTCATTGAGAAGTCCTCAAAAGTCCCAAAATAAATTAAAGTAGTCTCTGTGATAATAAAATTTAGCAATTTCAATACAAAATGTGAATGAACAAAAACTAATGAATGTGCGTTCCAGCTGATCAAAAACATTAAGGTGCATTTCATCTACAAAAATTGAGACAAATGTCACTAGATAAAATGTCCATCTGCACTACTAATTGTGATTGTCAATATCTATCTATCTGTATCTGGTGAACAGAAGAATTTATCTTCTAGAGTAATTTTGGGTATACGCGCCAAAAAAAAAAGAACTAATCCAGCAGATCTTTAATTGTATCGGTAGGAACAAATGTCTAAGTAGGAGCCTAGTCAAGTAACTTACAACAAACATTCTTGATAATAATAAAGTAGTCTTATTTATCGCGATATGGTACAGACGGATAGTAATACCGTAGACGACACATATTTTATTCTTGAACACCAAATACAAATTTTGACAATACACAAATAATTGCAGGTACATATATAGTAGGATGCACCCCTTAACTTTATTCAAGCTCTTGCCATGTAGGTAGCGAGCTAGATTCACGACATATTATACATAATATATAGTTAACCTCAGTGGCGGAGGGCCGGGGGACTGAGGGGGCATGGCCCCCCCTGGATTTGTTTTATAATTATATCATGTACCAAACTTTCATAAGAAAAGGCTTGACCCAGTGGATAAGTAGGCATTACAACTTCATCATCCCAGGTTCGAATCTCACCTCCCCCTACAGTTCGTCGTGAGCTCCGCCTGGGTTCGACGGATTCATTTCATACTGTGGGTGGAGATTATCTGTTTCAGAAAGCGTATGTCTTCTCTCTAAACCACCACTGACTAGGAAATGAAAGGACTGGGTACTGAGGGCTTCAATATTGCGATCCTGAGCAGTTAAACGACAATTACCACCATCTTCACAATTACCACCATCTTCATCTTTGGTTACAGTAAGGAAAAGCTTGGTGCCCGTATTCTTGATCCCGCCGTCACCGGTGATCTCCCAGCGTTGGTAACGGGAGGATGCAGAACATTCTTCAACGATGACTGGTCCTTCAATGCTTGGATGGTACCTGGGAACGTATGCGAGGCATGCTCCATTGCGCCCTATATTTGTAATGGAACGATGCCAGTGGATAGCCCATTTGTTTTCTTGGATCAAGCCCTCGCAGTGTCCAATCACCACGTTGGAAGCAGAGTCCACGTTAAGGCAGCGACCGGGAAGCCACTGTACACGTGTAAGGATAGGCTTTAGATTATAATTGCTTGCCACCCATCCTTGGCCGAGCATTTTATCGTCATAGTCCACTGTAAGTACTCCAGCTCCCTGTTTGTATGACTTAGCGGTCAAGACAAGTCCGGTCCTCGTGTTTCTTAAGGTTCCATCCTGTAGGAGCTCCCATACTGCGCGAGTCCCACTTGGGTCTTGTGGACATTCATAGATCATTATGTAGGTATTCTCGGAGGGGGAGTCGCTGGAGGGATTCAAGCACCAGTTGTTGTTGGATCTGATTGTGCCGTCTTTCTTGAATGTCCACAGCTGGTTGTGCCTGTTGTTAGACTTACAGGTCCATAAGATGAGTTCTGCTCCATTGTGATACTTCCCACCAAACACATCCAGGCATAGACCATTTGGGCCGCTAATGTTTGTGGTGATCTCTTCTTCTTCTTCTTCTTCTTCTTCTTCATTCACCCAATTAAGATTGCGGGAGTATTCTTGTTGTTGCATTATTGCAATTGGCATGTCATACGTGGCGCAAGCTGCTATGGACCTACGCGAACGGTGTTGTGGAGAATAATTGGTTGTGGACACTTTCACAAGCGCCAAAAATCCAAACGCCAAAATATCCAGGACAGTGTTCACCTCTAGCTTCTGCCCTTGCTCTAACAACGTGTTCAATCTATTTTCTATTCTTTCTTTATCGTCTTTCTTGAGATCCCCATTGGGTTGTGCATTCAGGAGTGCTTGGGATAATGCATCCCAACAGGTCTCCGCATTCATCATCAGACGGTCTGGAGGAAGACCTTGACCTCTATCACCTTTGTCCAAGGTAATGGCCAGCTCATCCAGCATAAAATTGCTTCTTGCAGCCTCTGAAATCATCTGGACCAGGACTATCAGACTATTCCTCCAATTTCCCGTGGCTCCATTGCGATGGTAGAGGGTTGTAATGGCATTAATCAGTGGTACTCTTCCCAGTCGAACGTCCTCTCGCCCGGTCAGGCCAGTAGTATATCTTGATTCGTATCCCAATCTCTGGGGTCTTGCACCAAGGAGTCGTGCTGAATCATTGCCCTCGGCCTCCAGGTCGTTAAAGTAGTACAAAAAATTTTCAACGCGGCTATTGTTAGAGTGAAAACCCACCACGTACAAATCAGTGAGACGTATGACAAGAGTGATGGCGTTTCCCTCATGGTTCTCGAGCCTCAATAAACCCAAGCGACGATTCCCGGTCAATGTAGCAGCCTGGGGCATGCGGTCTATACCCCAATCTCCAACACCATCTGATACTAAACTGCGTACTTGGATGATAAACTCTGTGTAGGTCTCCGCAGTAGTACTGTCGTAGTCTACAGTAAAATTCACCTGCTTATCATCTGGTTTTCTCTTTGGAGGATCTGCTCCAACCACCAAAATCCAGCAAACCCATGCCACCACTACTACCACACCGCACTTCATCTTCTTCTCCACCTATTAATTTTCTCAATGAGAAGCTTTGTTTTTTTTTTTTCGGACAATGAGAAGCTTATTTATATTTAGAGACCTGCCGAACTTGGGTTACATGTCTCTTGGTATATATAGGGAGAAGTTTAACAAAATTACAAGAAAAGACTTCTTCTTCCTTTTTTTTCCCAATGTTTTCTTCGGCAAAAGACAAAAGGTCTTTAAGAGAGGGATAAGGGGCAATTACAATTTTCTTGGCGATGGCGAAGTTTTCACACTTTGTCCTAAAGTGCAAACAAATTTTCTTAATGGTAAACTGGGACCAAGATTCTTAATCTTGCACCCCGTACTTCTTTTAATTGTGTGGTAGTTTCTAGAGCAGATTTCACAAGATGATTAATGACAAGTGAGACACAGAAAATGTGAAAATCTCACTGATTGATATCAAGACTCTTATCTGACAAAACTAGAGGAAAAGGTAAGGAAACAAATTAAAAGCGTCCCCGGCCGAGCCCATATTTCTGCAGACTAACAGAAACTCTCTAAAAAGTCTAGACGATCAATTAGCATTTCCTGAGCAATTAATTAATAGGAAAAAAAAGTCTATGAACAAAACAAATTAAAATGTGAAAGAGATCATTGACGTGTACCGAAACGAAGTGTTGTTATTTGTATCCTTCCATTCATTCCTCATCTCATCTAAAGACACTGATGGCCTACATACCTACTAGCATTAAATTTTACATACATTTTCCACCATAATAATGCAATAATATCTGCCTTCGTTTGAAAATGACTACTTTGAGAGCGAGCGATTTGTTGTCCCAACAATATCCTGCACTTCACGGATCAAATTGAAAATATTGCAAGACCATAATCTCTTGATCAAAGACCAGTTATACAAAGATGGTTTGGAAGATTACACAGAGACACATACAATGGCTATGTTCCACAAAAACAGTGGCAGAGCCAGGAAAAAATGGTTTGAGGGGTCCACGCATAAAGAAATTAAGGTTGATCAGTTTCATATTTACCAGAGTAATATGGAAAAATGAAGGCAAAAAGGTAGATTAGACTGTAAAGTTTGAACTTGGATCTTTTATCAAAACACAGCACCACTTTACAGTCTCATATGCTTATATATGTGCCTAACTTTTGCTTATTGAGTTGGAGGTCTACATGGGAAACTTCTCTTCTAAAAAAGGGTAATCACACCGTGAGTCCTACAACTTATAGCGAAAACGTTTTCGTTTGAGTCCTAAAACGGAAAAACGACTCATTCGAGTTCTATAACATTTGAAAAGAATATTAATTGAGTCTTCATCTAGGTTACCATTTAATATTTTGTTATCTTTGTGGATTTGTAGTACCTATATATCTATACAATATTATTTTAGTCCTTATAATTCTCTAAAATATTTATTATGATCCCTCATAACATAATTAAAAAAGGAGAAAGGAGAGACTCGAAATATTAAATGCATATCATTACATATATTAATCTTCTGGGTTTAAAATTTAGGATATAAAATGAAATAGTAAGTAAAAAAACACTAAATGCTAAAATACTAAATTCTAAATCCTAAATTCCAAAATCAAAAATACTAGAATTTAGGATTTAGGATTTTAAGATTTACAATTTATGGTTAAGATTTTTAAGATTTAAAATTTAAAGATTTAGGATATAAAATTGATGGTTTTAGGATTTAGTGTTTATTGTTTTAGGGTTTAGAATTTAAAATTTTAGCATTTAGTATTTTCGACTTATTACTTCGCATCATAATTTAAATTTGTAAATCCTAAATGCTAATATATGTAGTGGTATTATATTCCACATGAATGAATAGTGTGATGAGATGCTGTAATATTTTTTAAAAAACAACCATGGTTTGAGTCTCTCCTTTCTCATTTTTTACTATTTTATAAGGGATCATAATGAATTTTTTAGAAAATTATGGGGACAAAAATAATACTATATAGACATATAGGGACTAAAAATCTGCAAAGATAACAGAAAATTAGACAATAACTTGGACGGAGACTCATTTAGTATTCTTTTCAAATGTTATGATGATAATCCTTGAGGGAAGGGAAGTTGATCTCTTTGGGATCATATTTCAGAAGCCACACTAATTCCTTGTCTTGGATCTCCCTAAGAGTGGTTACCTCCCATTTACCAGCTATAAGGACAATATGGTTAGGAAGTATATTGCCTTTTGTTTTCCTGACCGTCTTGGACATAGTTGACCACCCATTCTCGACTGCCTTCACTTCTTCGGTTGCCTTGGCCCCTTTATCCAATACATAATTATCAGTCACAAACTTCATCACATAACCGCTTCTTGCAGCCTCTGAGATCATCTGGGCAACAACCATAAAACTAGGCCTCAACTGGTAAACATCTACGGGATTGTTGAGGATAATTGTTAAGGCATCTATTAGTCGTTGTCTTGACAGACCCACTTTTCTACCTCCAGCACCATAGTTCCCATCGTAGGGCAAAAGCCTGAAAGTGGTCGTCGTGGCATCAAAAAGCCTTTCTGAATCAGCGTACCCATCAGGGTTTGTTTCAGAAAACCTAAGGTAATGGTAAACGTTATTACAGTGGAAGCCTACAACATATAAATCATTGAGTTCTATGACCACAATCACCACGAATTGTTGTGTGCTTGCGACATTGATTCTCAACAAACCATAGCGAGCTAAGCCTGTCAAAACACTGGCGGGCATGCTTGCAATCCCATTGATTATCCCCGAGTTTAGTAAACTGCGGATCTTTAGGATGAAGTCAGTGTAGCGCCTTACTGGAGCCCTGGAATCTAAATTAAATTCCACAGTTGGGAATATTTTCAAGGAATATTTGTTGGCTGCTGGATATTCTGACCCGGTTGAGGAATATGGGTCGACCCGTACTGCTCCGGAACATCCAAGAAGTTCAACCACCAAAATCAAGCAAACCCACGCTCCTGCTGCTACCACGCTCCACAACTTCATATCTCCTCCTAATTATGTATTAACCCTGCAAATTAACGTTATAGCTTAGTTAATTTTCCTCCCATTAATTAAACGTACATATATAATATACACACCTACAGCCCTACTACTAATTAATGTTTTCATTTAAAATATGCTGTTGCTATGCTTATCGTCAAAATTATGTTTTTTTTGTCAGTGAAACGGTTAATGAGAGTATGCATGCGTGTTGCATAATAACCTGAGGGTTATTAAAAAATGAACCATGCATATGTATTGGAAAAAAAAAAATAAAACAAGCGTGGATAATACTTACACACAACACAAGTGCTTGTTGCCTTGTTCCTAGTCTATATATTTGCCTTTGAAGGAGAAGTGCCCAACTTCATGTTGAGATATATATAGTGACAACTCTGAGAAAATTACACTAGGCGTCCCTATGTTTTGGGTTAAGGTAGGATTGCAAATCTGTAAAATTGCTTGTAAGTAGTTCCAAAAACACCAAGGGTGCGTTTGGGAGCTGTTTTGTGTTTTTAGTTCTTAAGAACTGTTTTGAAGATTAAGAACTGAGAAGTGTTTTGAAAGTGTTTGAAAACTGAAAATTCGTTTGGATACTTTACATTTTAAGATAGTTTTTAAAGAATTAAGAATACAAAACTTGTTTGGCTAAAAAATAAAGACTGCTTCTTAACTTTAAATTTTAAAATTTATTAGATTAATAAAATAATTTATTTAATAAAATACATAGCTTATGTCTAAGAGTTTTACAACAAAATCATGACCACATAATTTATTAATAATTTAATTTAGAACATAATTTATTCAATACTTATATTAAGAAATTATTTTGAATATTTAAAATATTTTTACACATTTGTAATACATTATTTAATATCACATAATTTTTTTTAATATTATAATATTCACATAATCTTTATACATTACATTTGATAATAATTCTTAAACTCTTAAAAAGTTAAAACTTCTAAAATTGATTAATAAAATTAACATATTTAATTAAATTTATTAGATAATAAATAATTTTTTATGATCAAAATGATGATGGCATATTCAATAAGTAATTTAATTTTTCTATTTTATGATTCAAGGATAATTTATTCAATATTAATATGAGCAATATTTATGTCTTATACAATATGCATGGCTTTATGACTCTTGATTTATAAAATTATCTATTTATTGTGAAAAAATATGTGCAATATTTATTCTCACCAACCAGAATGCATTAATATAAAGCCCAAATTTGGATACTTTTTGTATTTTAAGATAGTTTTCAAAGAACTAAAAATACAAAACTTGTTTGGAAAATAATTGTAAAAATTGTTTTCCAACTTTAAAAACTAAAAAATTATTAAATCAATAAATTATTCTATGTAATAAAATTTTTACGAGAGTTTTATAACAAAATCAAAATAGCAACAATATTCAATTTTTTTTGTCAATGACTAGCATATGTTATTGTATTATTGTAGCTAATATTATGTACAAAATGCAGGAGATTAGCCCAACCACATTCTCCTCAACCAGGAGAGCTTAGATTAAACTAGGTGGTTTAAAAAATAAAGTTAACCCTGAACAAAAAGATAGGGCTAACTCAGCCATTCTGTTTGTTACATTGAAGCGCCCCGACCTGTATTTACCGTACACGGTAAACACAAGCCGGAACTGTGACAACCCAGCCCAACAAGGCCTAGCATACAGTGTATAAAGCATAACCCTGGCTCAACAGCCCAAAAGTATAAACAACAATATGACCCTACGGCCCAACAACAATAACATCAATAATAATGAAACTGGCCCAATGGCCCAACAACAATAACAATATGCACAGCGGAAGACTTAAACTCACTAACACTGTATGCGACACATGCAATCTATGGATCCAAGCCTGTCCAAGGGAAAACGTTGCAGCCTGTCTGGAATGCACCAAGCCTGTACATGAAACAACTCATCCTACGGGATGAAACCCCGCAGGCGAGGGGTGAGTCCGAAGCGCTCACCGACGAAAGATAAACAGTGATATATAATCAACCGTAACATTTTCAAAGTAAACAACCATCAAACAGATGAAACTACACACACAACACGACAGAGGAATCTAAATCAAACAACACATCAAGGAATCTAACACAACCAACACGTCAAAGGAATCTCACTAAATCACATCAAAGCCAAGACCAAAAGATTACTTATTAGTCTTTATTACCAATTTTATCTCCCGGGCCCCATCACTAGACAAGCTAGGGTCGTACCTGGTTATTAACTAATTCTGGATGCCAGGCCCCACCACAATCCGGGATCAACATCCCCATATCTCAAATCCAGGATCAACATCCCAATATCTCAAATCCGGGATCAACATCCCAATATCACAAATCCGGGATCAACATCCCAATATCACAAATCCGGGGTCAACACCCCAACTAACAAACCCTCTGGCCATGACACCACAGAACTAGTCTCTAACCATCTAGTCGTACCACTACTTTCCAAGTGACAAATATATCATCATCTCACTTTCAGTTTCAGTTCCATTTCCAATACTCATTATTCTTTTCCCAATTATCCACATTGACCAGTTCATCATTATCCTCTACACAATATCACAAATCCAATAATACGGTCTAACATCAACAACAACAACATCACAGCAGTCGTAATCATCACAGATTAATTCTCAAGCTCAACCAATCCGCAATTTCATATCACTAATTACACCCAATTAACAGTGCAACAATTATTCACAGTATCCACATGATCAATCCACACAGCCCAGCAACAGCAACAACATTCATGGCAATCAAATAACTAACAAGGATCATTTCAACGGTTCAATCAAACAACAAAGCATACACAGTATTACGGGCACATATCAAGGTTTATCCATCCTCACCTGGTATGTCTCTGAAACTGCTATCCGGTCAAATCCCGATACCCTATATGTACATATAGGAATACAATAATCATTTATAATGCGCAACAAAATGATTATGCATGATACCGGTTTTAGTAATTGTTACACGGCTTGTCTTATACCAAGTCTAATTCTTTTTATTTCCATGGTTTTCTTTAATATGAAATTAGCCTCTTTAACCGATATACCAGTCATACTCGTTCTTTTAGTTGAAAAACCGAAACCGAGCTCCAAGCCGATATCCCGGCCCTTTAGCCTTTTGTCAATAAGGGAAAACATAAACATATTAAATTACATGTATATATACGTATATTTATACATAAATCGATACTAGATTATACGTATATCTGGTGTGACCATATTTATACATATATAGTAGGTAATTCCCATTTTACCATATATATATTTATGTGATAAATAAAATTGTAACTTCTTTATTTAGCTAAACATGATTTAGTAGGTTATATATATATATATATAGTCATTTATGTGTATGTGTTTATAATTCATAGATAATCATATATATGTTTTTAGTTTACATTTGACAACTAAATCAAGTTAATAAGTATTTTTGGGCCTTTAATTATTAACAGTCCAAGTATGAATTAAATAAACCGGATTACTATAGGTCTTTCTAATAGTCCAACAAAGAATAAAATTATAAATCGAATTACAGAGCATAAATGGAATTAAGGGTTAATATTTGATTAATTAAATTAAATCTTTATTTTAATTAAAACAATTAAAAGTCCGGGTTCATTAACGTTCCTAGTCTATTAGAATGTATTCGTCCCGAGAACATGGGCTTTGCACAATCGGCCCGTTTCCGAGCCTAACTTGTAATCCGCCCAAACCCGAGCTCAACAATGCATACGGTCCAAGGAGTTACCCAAAGAACGGTTTCCGGGCTCGCCGGAAAATTCCC
Organism: Turnera subulata; assembly: GCA_028386065.3. NCBI lineage: Eukaryota > Viridiplantae > Streptophyta > Magnoliopsida > Malpighiales > Passifloraceae > Turnera > Turnera subulata. The sequence continues at coordinate 42,550 of JAKUCV010006097.1, forward strand.
GGGGCTTCGCCGGAATAAACCCGAGACTGCCGGATTCCTCGTCGGAATCACTGTTCACGGAAGCAAGGGATGCTCACGGTTACTGTTCACGGCTGCGCCAAAACACCTCAACACCTCTGTATTGCTCACCACCACAACAACAACATCAACACTGCACCCACTGCCAGCTCCACCATAAACATCCCAAGCACAGCCATCAACCCAATTACACCAACAACGCAAAACCATCAAACGCCATTACCAGCAATCGCAGACATGAAAGCCGGTTAACAACTAGCAGAAATTGAGAAAAGAAAAGGAAGACTGGAAGAGAAGAGAGGATCTGTTTCGGCCTTACCCACACTGCCACGGGGACAGCAACAGCCATGCCAGAGGCGAGAGCGGCGGTGTGTGTAGGTGGTGACAAGAGGATGAAAGCACGACCCGGTTGGCTGCGATGGCGGTGCTGCAGCGAAGGGAAGCGGCGACGGCGGTGGTCGCGAGGCGCGGTGGCTGTCGGCACTGGAGGGAAGACGGCGATGGACAGAGAGGCAGATCGGGGCGACAGCATGGCAAGGACGAAAAGCAGTGGTCGGCGATGGCGGCGTGTGTGGAGGGGAGATGACAGAGGCCCACAGCAACAGCGGCGTTTGAGCGACGGGTGGCGGTGGCGGCTTGTCTAGTTGCAGGCAGAGGAGGTGCAGGCGGCATCGATCTGTGGCCGAGGAGGAAGGAGGCGACGTTGGTGGTTCGAGGGCGGTGGTGGCGGATTTGGAAAACAGAGGAGGAGGGGAGGACGGGGGAGGAGATAACGGCTGTGGTGGTGAGGGAGATGTGAGGGAGAGGACGAATCCAGAGGGGGAGGAAGAGGGAAGGAAGGGAAGATGATTGCAAGAGAAAGAAAACGGAAGGCAGAGAAATAATTGAGAGGGAAGGAAAAAGACAGAAAAAATAATGGAAAGAAGGAAGTGGGGGCTAGGGCGGCGGCTGAAGGAGAAAGAGAGGGAAAAGAAAGAAAAGGGAAGGAAAAGAAAAGGAAAAGAAAGAAGGAAAAGAAAGAAAGAAAGAAGAGAAGTGGGACCCGCGCGGCTGGGAAAAACCGGGAGATAGGAGAAGAAATGTAACCGGGAAAGAGGAAGAGGAAGGAAAGAGAAGAAAGAAGAGTGGCTCGGGGCAAGCCTCATTTGACAGGTCCGGGTTCTCGTGTCGGAATCTCGTAGACGCAGGGGTACTCCCGTCTTTCCGACAAATCCCGTCTTGAGTCCAAAAATACAACTTGGGCTCGGAAAATTCGATTAATTCCCCTGAACGTCGTCCAGGTCTCGGAACTGGAAATCGAGGCTCGTTTAGTTAGGAAGATACTCCCGAGCACGGGAAAACTCTCGGTTTTGAAAAACGACTCCCGTTTTACCGTGAATTAACTACCCAAGATTAATTCAACAGTAAATCACAGTAAAACGACTTCTACAGTCCCGGTAAAAATCCAAATTTTACCCGGGCTGTTACAGTCTACCCACCTTAAAAAGAATTTCATCCCCGAAATTTCGTCTTATCCGTGGGTCCTACCACGATAAGCTTCTGGCACACTCTGCCAGGTGTCCAACCTCAACATGAGATACCGCTTATACCCTTAAGCGACATCTCATCCGCTTATAAATACCAAACCTCATAGCTGAGACATTCACTCTCAGCCATGGACTCTCCACTTCGTTCTCGTATGACCTCAGACTCCGAGAACAACAGCTACATCGGCGGCACGGCTTTCCCGACAAGCTCCGATGAAGAGCCTCCAAAGAAACGATTCAAGACCAACATCATCGGTCTGGAGGAGCACATGGTGGTCTCCCCAAAGCGACAGAAGAAACGTGCCAGCAAGAAGGCTGAAGATAAGAAAGGCAAGGCGGTAGCTGAAAGCAGCACTCCGCAACAGAAGTTGACGCAGCTGAACGTCTCCCTGAGGAAGATCAGCTCGGCGGTGGCACAGAATGAACTGGCGTGCGCGGAGCTGTTCCCTCACCTGAGGAACGTCCAGCAACTTGTAAAGGACTTAGAGAAGCAAGTAACTCCTTAGAGTACTTCTTCTCTGTTGTAGAACCTTTTATGATATTAATAAAATAAATTTCCTTTTTAAATCAAAATTCTCTTGTGTTAAGTAATTTTGTGTTAAATAGGAAAACAAAACATGTCAAGGCAGATTAAAAATCAACCATAAGATGATAAAATCAAATATATAAAGGGATCAAAAATTATAACTCAGTTAACAAAATCAAACAGAAAGAAATTAAAACAAAACATGTTTCCATGAACGGTGTTCGTATCGGACGTGAACATCCTCGAATCACGAAACGTACCGTACAACTAACGGTGACGTCGGTTAACCTCGTGAAAAAGATACCCGTTAACTCGGAAGGCGATGATCACGGGCACGTCATGTGTCCCTCGAAAGATACGTTACCCACTTGTTCACAATTTTCGCATAAGCCAAAACGTCTGTCAAGGCTCGTATCGCTCCACGATGTCCGAACAGCTGTGAGCTTGTCGCACATGCGCTCTACTCGAGATACGGTCCCATCCATCTGGCCCCAACGGTTACGGATGCAAGTGATAAAAGATGCAAGAAATATATAGAAAGGCCATAAAACAAAAGACAAGGTAGCCAGAGCGAAATAAAATCATGTGTTGAAAATAGGCTGAAAATCTCTGGCAGGGGTCCGAAAAACGCGTAAAGCAATAAATGCAAGCAACGGTAAATTCAAAAACAAAATCTTGAAAATCAAAAACGGTAATCACGCTCCCCATAAGAGTATAAAAGAAGGAGCGGTGAAGTGTAATTCATCAAAAGAATCAAAAGCAAACAAAACGCTGAGGCAAAAGAAACACAACGATCGTAAAACAAAACCCCACACGTCCAAATCAAGATGCCTGCTCCCTCGTCGGTGTTCTTTGTTGAAGGTGCCAATCTTGGCAGAAGGAACCGACTGGCTTACAGCATGGTCAACGAACGTGCTGAAGAGTTGTCGAACGAGCTTGGCAGAATGCCACGCCTGGTCTTTGTCGACGAGCTCTACTCCTCAAGATTCTTCGTCACTCCCATGGAAGAGGTGTTCTTCCTAGAGGACCATGGGACACTGAGGACTTCATACTACGGCTCAGCAAACTCCGTGATGTTCTTCATCTCGGATAGGCTTCAAGAGTTCAACTTGGAGTCCACTTGCCAGACTGTGGAGCAAGGTGCTTACTACCAGCTCTCAATGACAGCCCAGAGCATACCCAGAATGACTCGGCTACCTCCAACCTGGCCAAAGGTACAGCTACTGGTGTGGAACTGCAGAGGAGTTGCAAGGCGTGCACAGGAATTCTCACGCACTCTGAGGGACTTGAAGAACCAGTATAAACCGAACATGGTTCTTCTGACGGAGACGCAGTGGCAACCACGAGACGATCACGGTCTGATTCCACTCCGATTCCCTCAAGCTAACCGGTTCGAGATTCCTGGTCAGAGAGACAGAGGCGGTATGTGGTTCTCTTGGAGCGATAGGGTCACGGTCAACGTCAACAGTGACGCAAACAGCTTCCGTGTCAACGTCGTTCCGAACCGTTAATTGTATTTTCTTTTCTTTTTTTAATAAAATATTAAAAATCCATGTAATATTTCCCTTTTATTTTATAAAATATCAAATATCAATGTACTATCTCTGTTTGTAATGAAATATCAGTATTATTAATAATATTTGTATTTTCGCATATTATGGCATCATTACCTCTTATGTGTATGTTCCGCGACAGCTGGCGTCCCTCGACTGGATTCATAATGCCCTAACTAAATGACATAAAATAATAAACAAATGGAGCGAACTATGCAAACAAGGACTCAAACACACATAGACTGCCCGACAAGACCTAACGCCCGCTCCGCTACCAAAATGAAGCGCCCCGACCCGTATTTACCGTACACGGTAAACACAAGCCGGAACTGTGACAACCCAGCCCAACAAGGCCTAGCATACAGTGTATAAAGCATAACCCTGGCTCAACAGCCCAAAAGTATAAACAACAATATGGCCCTACGGCCCAACAACAATAACATCAATAATAATGAAACTGGCCCAATGGCCCAACAACAATAACAATATGCACAGCGGAAGACTTAAACTCACTAACACTGTATGCGACACATGCAATCTATGGATCCAAGCCTGTCCAAGGGAAAACGCTGTAGCCTGTCTGGAATGCACCAAGCCTGTACATGAAACAACTCATCCTACGGGATGAAACCCCGCAGGCGAGGGGTGAGTCCGAAGCGCTCACCGACGAAAGATAAACAGTGATATATAATCAACCGTAACATTTTCGAAGTAAACAACCATCAAACAGATGAAACTACACACACAACACGACAGAGGAATCTAAATCAAACAACACATCAGGGAATCTAACACAACCAACACGTCAAAGGAATCTCACTAAATCACATCAAAGCCAAGACCAAAAGATTACTTATTAGTCTTTATTACCAATTTTATCTCCCGGGCCCCGTCACTGGACAAGCTAGGGTCGTACCTGGTTATTAACTAATTCTGGATGTCAGGCCCCACCACAATCCGGGATCAACATCCCCATATCTCAAATCCGCGATCAACATCCCAATATCTCAAATCCGGGATCAACATCCCAATATCACAAATCCGGGATCAACATCCCAATATCACAAATCTGGGGTCAACACCCCAACCAACAAACCCTCTGGCCATGACACCACAGAACTAGTCTCTAACCATCTAGTCGTACCACTACTTTCCAAGTGACAAATATATCATCATCTCACTTTCAGTTTCAGTTCCATTTCCAATACTCATTATTCTTTTCCCAATTATCCACATTGACCAGTTCATCATTATCCTCTACACAATATCACAAATCCAATAACACGGTCTAACATCAACAACAACAACATCACAGCAGTCGTAATCATCACAGATTAATTCTCAAGCTCAACCAATCCCCAATTTCATATCACTAATTACACCCAATTAACAGTGCAACAATTATTCACAGTATCCACATGATCAATCCACACAGCCCAGCAACAGCAACAACATTCATGGCAATCAAATAACTAACAAGGATCATTTCAACGGTTCAATCAAACAACAAAGCATACACAGTATTACGGGCACATATCAAGGTTTATCCATCCTCACCTGGTATGTCTCTGAAACTGCTATCCGGTCAAATCCCGATACCCTATATGTACATATAGGAATACAATAATCATTTATAATGCGCAACAAAATGATTATGCATGATACCGGTTTTAGTAATTGTTACACGGCTTGTCTTATACCAAGTCTAATTCTTTTTATTTCCATGGTTTTCTTTAATATGAAATTAGCCTCTTTAACCGATATACCAGTCATACTCGTTCTTTTAGTTGAAAAACCGAAACCGAGCTCCAAGCCGATATCCCGGCCCTTTAGCCTTTTGTCAATAAGGGAAAACATAAACATATTAAATTACATGTATATATACGTATATTTATACATAAATCGATACTAGATTATACGTATATCTGGTGTGACCATATTTATACATATATAGTAGGTAATTCCCATTTTACCATATATATATTTATGTGATAAATAAAATTGTAACTTCTTTATTTAGCTAAACATGATTTAGTAGGTTATATATATATATATATAGTCATTTATGTGTATGTGTTTATAATTCATAGATAATCATATATATGTTTTTAGTTTACATTTGACAACTAAATCAAGTTAATAAGTATTTTTGGGCCTTTAATTATTAACAGTCCAAGTATGAATTAAATAAACCGGATTACTATAGGTCTTTCTAATAGTCCAACAAAGAATAAAATTATAAATCGAATTACAAAGCATAAATGGAATTAAGGGTTAATATTTGATTAATTAAATTAAATCTTTATTTTAATTAAAACAATTAAATGTCCGGGTTCATTAACGTTCCTAGTCCGTTAGAATGTATTCGTCCCGAGAACATGGGCTTTGCACAATCGGCCCGTTTCCGAGCCTAACTTGTAATCCGCCCAAACCCGAGCTCAACAATGCATACGGTCCAAGGAGTTACCCAAAGATCGGTTTCCAGGCTCGCCGGAAAATTCCCGGGGCTTCGCCGGAATAAACCCGAGACTGCCGGATTCCTCGTCGGAATCACTGTTCACGGCAGCAAGGGATGCTCACGGTTACTGTTCACGGCTGTACCAAAACACCTCAACGCCTCTGTATTGCTCACCACCACAACAACAACATCAACACTGCACCCACTGCCAGCTCCACCATAAACATCCCAAGCACAGCCATCAACCCAATTACAGCAACAACGCAAAACCATCAAACGCCATTACCAGCAATCGTAGACATGAAAGCTGGTTAATAACTAGCAGAAATTGAGAAAAGAAAAGGAAGACTGGAAGAGAAGAGAGGATCTGTTTCGGCCTTACCCACACTGCCACGGGGACGGCAACAGCCATGCCAGAGGCGAGAGCGGCGGTGTGTGTAGGTGGTGACAAGAGGATGAAAGCACGACCCGCTTGGCTGCGACGGCAGTGCTGCAGCGAAGGGAAGCGGCGACAGCGGTGGTCGCGAGGCGCGGTGGCTGTCAGCACTGGAGGGAAGACGGCGATGGACAGAGAGGCAGATCGGGGCGACAGCATGGCGAGGACGAACAGCAGTGGTCGGCGACGGCGGCGTGTGTGGAGGGGAGATGACAGAGGCCCACAGCAACGGCGGCGTTTGAGCGACGGGTGGCGGCGGCGGCTTGTCTAGTTGCAGGCAGAGGAGGTGCAGGCGGCATCGATCTGTGGCCGAGGAGGAAGGAGGCGACGTTGGTGGTTCGAGGGCGGTGGTGGCGGATTTGGAAAACAGAGGAGGAGGGGAGGACAGGGGAGGAGATAACGGCTGTGGTGGTGAGGGAGATGAGAGGGAGAGGACGAATCCAGAGGGGGAGGAAGAGGGAAGGAAGGGAAGATGATTGCAGGAGAAAGAAAACGGAAGGCAGAGAAATAATTGAGAGGGAAGGAAAAAGACAGAAAAAATAATGGAAAGAAGGAAGTGGGGGTTAGGGCGGCGGCTGAAGGAGAAAGAGAGGGAAAAGAAAGAAAAGAAAGAAAAGGGAAGGAAAAGAAAAGGAGAAGAAAGAAGGAAAAGAAAGAAAGAAAGAAGAGAAGTGGGACCCGCGCGACTGGGAAAAACCAGGAGAGAGGAGAAGAAATGTAACCGGGAAAGAGGAAGAGGAAGGAAAGAGAAGAAAGAAGAGTGGCTCGGGGCAAGCCTCATTTGACCGTTCCGGGTTCTCGCGTCGGAATCTCGTAGACGCAGGCGTACTCCCGTCTTTCCGACAAATTCCGTCCCGAGTCCAAAAATACAACTTGGGCTCGGAAAATCCGATTAATTCCCCTGAACGTCGTCCAGGTCTCGGAACTGGAAATCGAGGCTCGGTTAGTTAGGAAAATACTCCCGAGCGCGGGAAAACTCTCGGTTTCGAAAAACGACTCCCGTTTTACCGTGAATTAATTACCCAAGATTAATTCAACAGTAAATCACGGTAAAATGACTTCTACAGTCCCGGTAAAAATCTAAATTTTACCCGGGCTGTTACATACATTGTTAGCTTCAAAATCTACATTAGCAAAATCTTCAACTGCCAACAACTCCCCGAAATCTTCATCCCATTCTACATTATCCTGCAACCCAACCACTCCAAAATAGCAAGTGCAATAAGTTTAATCTCCAGATTTGTAAATTTGGCATTCCTAGCAAAATGCAAAGCTTTCAAAATCATCAATAAATTTGCCTTCAACAGATGGCAGGACTGCTCATTCAAATAAAACCCAGTACCCACCTTCTGTGTCACTCCTGCAAACACCTCCAAAACCTAAAGCATTACCTGAAGAGGATATACACTTTGCTACAATTAATTTTAAAACTTAAGTTTAGGAGGTTTTCGTCTCTGTTTTAGGCCTTTGAAAAACCTTACAATTTATAGTCACAGGCAAAAACAATAATGACAGTAATTAGTGGTAATTTGTGACTAATGAAGAACAAAACAAATGGATGGATCTGACAGCGTCTCCCTCCTTCGTTCATCATAATTCCTCGCCGCCTCCACCGACAACACCTCGTAAACGGCTCTCAAGAATGGATCTGACAGTGTCTCGCGTTGTGGATCCCGTTGAAGCCGTGGCCGTGGATCTCCCGCTCCGATGTTGTATCTTTGACACAGAGGATCCACTAGAGGCTGAGGGACTTGCTGTCGCCGGCACAGTTCAAGGCGATGAACTGGTTTTTTTTTTTTGACAAAAAGGCGACGAATTGGTGGAGACGAACTGGTGGAGAGGAGGGAGCAGAGAAAACATAAATAGAGAGGGAAAAAAATGAAGAGAAAAAATAGAATTTATATTATGATTGTTGTTTCTTTAATTACGGAAATGCCATTAATGAAATGGCTTCTCTCAATATTTTCAAAATTGCCACCGCCACTTTTAACGGAAGCATGAAAACATCTTTTTTGAGTTTTCAGTTTTTGCTTCTCAAAGAAGCCTTTTTGTGGAACTCTTTTCCCAAAAGAACCGAATTTTGCTCACCCAAATAAGTTTTGGAGTTTTTAAAAACACTCAGAACTGAAAACTAGCTTTCACAATAGGTTTCAAACACACTCTAAAGTTCTGGTTGACTGTATTTTATGATCAGTTACCATAATGTAGAGAAAGTACTACTACTGTTAATGGAATAAAAAAATTATTAACTAATTATGCGTAAACAGACACTTAATAAATTTTTTGCAAAAAAAAAACTCAAGCTTATCAAGATGAGAACAATGCATAAACAAAAGGAAATGTTGATAATACTTACAGAATACTAAGGCGTGCTATTTAATCTTTCAGTTGAAGGAGAGGTGGCGAACTTGTGTTTTTTTTTTTGTTGCTAAGGCGAACTTGTGTTAGATGGGGTTAATTACATTTTAACCCCCTATATTTTGGTTTATTTTTGAGTCACCCCCTGAACTTTTTTTTCTCATCAATCGACCACCTAAACTCCCAATTTCATGCAATTGACCCCCTCCGTCTAATCTTAAACGGATTCCGTCACTTGTGCTAACGGAATAATGGGATGAATGACACGTGGCAATCTCACAACCGTTCAATACTTTTTTATTTTCTTTTTTCTAATAAAAATAAAAAAGAACAAAAATATTTATATCAAAGATAAAAAAAAAGTATTCTTCTTCCTCTCCAGCTCCTCCCCTCCCCATTCCCTTCACCCTCCACCTCCTCCTTCCCCAATTGATTTGGGCGAGTCCCTACAATCAGTCATCCGTGAGCAGCAACTTCATTGTTCCATCGAACCTCATCGTCAACAACATTACAGAACCACAAACAATAGAGCGTACAAGTAACTATGAAGTCATCCTTTGCCATATGAAAAACACAGCAAGTCTCGAAGATGAAGAACAGAAATACCTGGGGGGTGGAGAATCCTTCTTCGCCAGTGGTGGAGGAGAATCCAAATTTGCTTGTGGGGGTGGAGACCGGCCTCGCCTAGCCACAGCCTCACCAGAACTGAGTAGAAATTATAGGACTCAGCTTCAACTCAGATAAAAGAACAGACGGAAAAATGGAGGAGGAGAAAAGATTAATCAATCACTTACCTCTTGCGAGGGGGGAGGGGGGGGGGGCCTACGGCTGCCGGAGCTAGCGCTGCGAGAAGGAGAGGAGGAGGAGGAAAAGGATCCTGAGCGGGAGGGAGAGGGGGAGCAGGAGACGGATCTGGACCTCGACAAGGAGCGGGAGCGAGAGGTGGAGCGAGAATCTGAGCCGAAGTAGGAGCGCGAACGAGAGCGCGAGCGCGAGGAGGAGCCCGAAACAGAGCCAGACGGCGGGGAACGGCGTCCCCGGGAGGGCTTAACCATGATGGTGGAGATGTCAAACACCCTGGAAACCTGCCCCCCCGCCTCGCGCATCGTCTTCAGGTGGTAAGCCTCGCGCTACTATTTCTCTCTCCTATTCCTCCTTCCCTTTCCATTAATTGATGTTTGTTATTTGGATCTGTGGTTGTTTATGGCGATGGTGTGTGTGCGCTCTTCCGGGTTGGTTGATGATGTGGCGGCGAACATGTGGTGGTTGTGGTGGTAGCGAAATCGATTTTGCCATCGATGCAGTTGAGAGAGACAATGAGAGGGAGATGAAGGGATGGCTTATTGTGGACGAGATGGATGTGGTACCAAAGGAGGATGAATGACGAAGGTGGTGGTAGTGAAGGATATGGGTGGCGCCGGCGAAGGACGTGGGGGTTGGTGAGGGGAGAGAGAGGGAGGCCGAGGAATAAACGAGGGGATTGATCTGATTTGTTAATATTTTTTCCTTTTTTTTCTTCTTTTGATATTAATATTTTCAATCTAATTTTTCTCAAAAAAACATTCGGGAAAAAGACAATTAAAAAATTAAATGACCAAGATATTGCCACGTGTCACGCATCCCCGAATTCCGTTAAATTATTTAACCAAAACCTAAGATTTCTAACGGAGGGGGTCAATTGCATGAAATTGGGAGTTCAGGTGGTCGATTGATGAGAAAAAAAGTTCAAGGGGTGACTCAAAAATAAACCAGAATACAAGGGGTCAAAATGTAATTAACCCGTGTTAGATGCTGAGATATATATAGTAAGAATTCTAGCAAAATTACAGTAGACGTCCCTCTGTTCTGGGTAGGGGTTGGTTTGCAAATATGTGAAACTTCTCAAGAAAATCAAATGCAGAACTAGCATCAGAAAAAAAAAATAATAATAATTGCAGAACGAATCCGAAATATACTTTTTGTTCTGTTTAAAAAGATTATCATGTACGTGGTTTGATTTTCCTTAATGTCTCGATTTCCTCGTTTTCTTGGATAAGGACGACAAATTTTAATGGAAAGAAGAGAGTTACAGAATCGAAGAAAAAAAATTCTGCATGAACTGACTTATAGCAATTAAGGGGCAATTTTTAATACTCCACTAGTATATTAGCGGTAGTAAAACCAGATAGGACAAGATTCTTGTAACAAACAAGAAGGACGACATGTGAACACTGCATTGGATCATCCTGTGAGATAGGATTGATAAAGATAAACAAATCTATAATGCGCTAATTTTAAAACAGGTCATTAAAATAGATGTTTATTTGTTATGACAAATTGGAACTTTACTTTACGATTTAAATCCAGTTATTAATTATACAACTCGTTCATATCAAAAAAAAAAAGAGTTATTAATCCTGGGTGTAAAACTAGCAGCAGAATCTAACTTTTTTTATATATACTAAGCAAGCAGCAGATAACATATATATGCAATAGAAAATAAAAATTAAATGTCTTTTCTTGTTATTGTTTTCTTAATTGGAAAAGAATTGTAGCTTAATTAAGGTGTTTTTCTATGTTTTTATATAAAAAAGGTGTTTTTCTATAATTCTACGTGATGTATGATATTCACCTCTATTACTTTTTTTTTTTGATGCATTCACCTTGTTCTATGATTCTCTGGCAGAAGTTCAAGGTTGCTGAGCCTAAGCGGAGTTAACTTTTTGTTTGGTTTTGGCAAGAGAAGCATCCTCCATGCATGACTGCAGGTTATAGTACAGAACAAATTAACGACACCTCTTTTGGTATTCAGATTACTGTGTACCATTGTGCATTATTTTAAGATTCATCATTTGAATGGTTTTTTTGGTCAAAGAAGGGGCTTATAGCCATCTATTACTCATCAAATATGTACAATTCGAGAACCATTGGGCCCTAGTAGATCTCTATTCAACAGAGGTTTAAGTTCACTACAACTTTCCACATAAAACTATGTAAGACAAGATAGACCTATGCCTCTATTTGCATAAAAATAAGCACAACTATTAGCTTTTCTATATATATGTGTAACTTTCACTTCCCAATCTCTATTCAAAAGTTCCTTAATCTTTCTACACAACACACTTAGCTCATTGTTATGCCTCGGCTCCTTCACAATCAATGCCACAGCAGAAGCCGAATCCAGCTCCAGTTCCACATTCCTCATCCCTAATTGCCAGGTCTTTTCTAAACCAACTTTGACTGCCCAGAGTTCAGCTTTAATTGCATTACACCAACCCACACTGCCAGCAAATCCGTGGATAAAATGACCCTGCTCATCCCGAAACACACCCCCAATTCCAGCATAGCCTAGATTCCCTTTGCTTGCCCCATCAGTATTTAGTTTGACCCAGTCATGTTTAGGAGGTTTCCATGAAATCCAACTCTCCACCTTTGCTGGTTTCTCCTTCTCATTTCGGCTTTGAATCGCCTTCAGATCGTGTAGGAAGAGCATACATACTCTTATGCAACTGTTAACATCGAGAAGATGTTCCGGGTTGAAGACCCTATTATTTCTCCTTTTCCATATATACCAGCAAACAACACCAAACACACACTTTCATGCCATTCCATCCGAAGCCTCATTCTTTTCATTTAAGTTACTCCCAAGCCACTCAACCACCGACCCTGTAAAGAATCGCTCCTTAAACTCAACCCCAAGTAAGAAAACTTTCTAAACCTTCATAGCTTCAATACAATCCCTTAACATATGTACTATATCCTCCCGTTCAGCACACCAAGGACAGCTCTCAACCATTACAATACCTCTCCTTTTCCTTTGAGCACTAGTCATGATTCTCTCATGAGCCTCTTGCCATAGAAATGTTCTAATTCTCTGTGGCCCATTCCATTGCCAAATCCACTTCCATAAAAACTCTTCTTGTCTCCATTTGTGATTCAACAAGTATTTATAAGCAGCCCCCACCGAGAACTGACCATTCTTACCATTAGTCCATGCTACCATATCCTCCGGTGCATCCCTCATCGGAGGGCAAATGGCCACGATCTTTTGAACTACCTCCGCAGGTAGGAATTTCCTCATTACCATAACATCCCAGTGTCCACTCGGGTCTATAAATTCAGCCACAGTCTTACATAATTCTTCCTCCAGAATAGGATTGTCTAAATCAGATACTAAATACCTATGATTATCAACCCAAAGATCAGTCCAAAATTCAACTTCTTGCCCATTCGACACCACCCATTTCAGACCCCCCTCAAACCTTCCCCAAAGATCTTTTAAATTCCGCCATAAGTGAGAGATTGACCTCGAATTTTTGAAACATCACTCACCTCCCACAAGCTTCCAATACTTTGCGAGCACAACCTGCAACCAAAGTCTCCTATGATTTGTGATGATTATCCATATCAGTTTCAACAAGAATGCCTCATTGTTACCATTTATGTCCCTAATACCAAGACCACCCGACAACTTTGGCTGACATACAGTATCCCAACTAACAGCATGGATCTTTCTACTTTCTTCTTCTTCACCCCATATGAACTTTCTACAAGCCTTATCTATTTCATAAAAAAACACTTTTCGGCAATCTAGTGCTTTGCATAGTATTGTATGGGACAACATTAAGCACCGATTGACATAAGGTGACACGACCAGCAAAGGATAAGCTATTAATCTTCCATTTTGCAAGATTTTGATGCACCCTTTCAATCATTCCATTGTAAGTATTTTACACACTCTACTATGCAACAAGGGAACTCCGAGATACTTACCAAAGTCTTTTGTGAGAGTAAAACCACTAGCCTTTGCCCAACTTCTTGCATTCACCTTTTGAACATTTTCAGAAAAAAGGATGCGGGTTTTCTCCTCACTCACTTTCTGCCCCAAAGCACCTTCAAACACAGCCAAGCATCTTTTAATGATCTTCACCTGTTTACAAGAGGCTTCAGCAAACAACATCAGGTCATCAGCAAACATTAAATGAGAAATTTTTGGCCCCCCAACACCAAAACTGAAGTGTTTCCACTCTCCTGCAGCAACAGAATCAGAAATGATATGCGAAAGCTTATCCATACACATGACGAAAATATAGGAAGAAAGCAGGTCTCCTTGGCGGACACCCCTTGAAGCTTGAAAAGATTCAGATACTGAGCCATTCCACAACACTTGCATAAAAGGGCTACTAATACAAGTCATAATGAGCTCACATATTTTCCATGGTATCCCACTCTCCCTCAAAGTAAACTCAATAAAAATTCAATCAAGCCTATCATACGCCTTTTCCAAGTCGATCTTCAAGGTCATAAACTTCTGAATTTTCTTCTTACACCTCATCTAATGCATAATCTCTTGAGCAATAATTATGTTATGAATGATTTACCTACCCTCGACAAAGCTACTCTGGAATTCACTGATAATACTCGGTAAAATAGGCTTGATCAGGTTCACAAGGACTTTATAAATGATCTTGTAGCTTACGTTGCAAAGGCTTATAGGCCTAAACTGTTTGATACTCTCGGGGATAGCTACTTTAGGAATTAAAACAATAAAAGTACTATTCACCTTCCTGAGATCATCCTTACCCTCTAGGAAGTTTCTCACAAACTTCAAACCCTCATCACCTACACAATGCCACTATGACTGGAAGAAAATAGCCTGGAACCCATCTAGTCTAGGTGCTTTGAGGGGGCCAATCTGCCTAACTGCATTATAGATATCAACATCAGTAATCTGTCTTTGCATCCGCTCTACCTCCTCAGTTTTAAGTTATGGAAAGGAGGTACTGGTCCGTAAGATATCCCTCATCAGATTCTCCTTACTATAAAACTTTTTATAGAACTCCACTGCATGCCTTTGAAGTTCCTGTTCATCCCATATCCACTCACCTGTCTCACTTCTTAACGCTTGCACTCTATTTCGTTTCCTTCTCATAACAGTGGAGAGGTGGAAGAATCGAGTATTCCGTTCCCCCTCAATTAGCCATCTCAGTCTGGATTTCTAATGCCAAAGGATTTCATCCTGGGCTAAAGCATCATTATATTCACCCAGTAACTTTTCTTCAAGAGCATACAAAAAAGGATTAGGATGAGTGCTGAGTGCTCTTTGGATACCATTAAGCCGAGCCAGAAGCCGCCTTTTCCTGTAGAAGATATTGCCAAAACACTCTCTGTTCCACCTTCTTAGACTTTCTTATAGTTTCAGCAAAGCATCCTCCAAATAAGTTCCTTAACTCCACTCAGCATCCACTAAACTCTTAAAAGCCTCATGTTGTAACCATGCCGCTTCAAACCTGAAGGGCCTAATTTTATCCCTCAAACCAAGATTAATGGATAGTTGCACTAATATAGGGTGGTGGTCCGATTTGACTCGAGGCAAATTCCTAACCGCATCTTCTGCAAAATTCAAACTCCAGTTCATATTACATACATCTCTGTCTAATCTCTCAAAAACCCTTGCCCATCCTGATCTTTTCGGTCCCCTCCAAGTGAACTTCAATCCCACAGCAGCAGCATCCATCAAATTACATCCCTTCAATCTGTTCCTAAAAATCTGACATCTATTAATATCAATCGGAGCACCACCTCTCTTTTCCTCCTTAATAAGAATATCATTAAAGTCGCCTATAACAGCCCAAGCTCCATCGACACTCTCACTTGAACACTGCAAATCCTCCTAGAACTCTCCTTTCAACGCTTCATTGGGGTTAACATACACACAGGTTAGGTACCACTCCTATCCTGTATTCTCCACAATTTTCATGTGAATTAGTTGCGTAGTAGAAATCAGAATAGATACTTCCAACAAGGGCCTTCTACTAAGCACCCAAATCCCGCCTAAAAATCCAACAGCTTCAACACGTGCAATCCATTCTAATCCCAACCCTCGAACAATTCTATCAGCATGTTCACCACTAACACGAGGTTCACATAGAATAACCAAATCAGGATGATGCATATTGATTAAGTGAAGAAGAATGCCATGGAATCTTTTACTCCCAGCCCCACGACAATTCCAATACAATATGTTGTCTATCATTACTATATAATACAGAAAACCTTACCACCCTCAATCAAGGCTTAGATCAATGGTCCCCAAAAATGAGGACGCCTGATCTTTCTCCACAATATCAATTCTCGAGCAATCGCCAATCTCTACATCCCTTTCCATCCGGTCATCAATTAGAACTAGGCCAGGGACTAGGGGTCTTCCTGTGCAGATGATGGCTAAATTAGTAGGATCTCCATCATGTTGTTCCTGCATATTCACTCTTCCACCAGAACCAGAACTAGTGTTAAGTTGTTGTTTACAATCCACAACCAGATGTTGGCTCTTTGCTACATTTTAAATATCCTTTAATGGCTTTGATCCTTTCTCCTTAATCATCAGACTTTTTCCATTCCCCACGGGCACCAATTTACTTCCCTCATGCCCATTTGGCAGTATCGCAGTATTACTTTCAACTCCTTTTCCTTTCTCAGCCCTATTTCCTAGGCCGCTCACCTCTTCACTAAAATTTCTCCTCGAGGTATTCACCTTCATCCCTTTTGCTGCTTGTTGTTTCGAGCTCTCTCCCTCCTCCTCAATTTCATTCAGAATATCAAAACGGGACTTACCGAGGTTATTATTCTGACTCTGCTGCCCCACAGATTTCTCTCGCTATTTGTTCACTTGGGAACCCTCCCTCACATGTTGTCCTTGCTTCTGTACTACTCTCTCATTAGCTTGCATGCCATTCTTTTGGACCGAATGATTCTCCCTAGCAGGCTGACCTTGAACAGGCTTCCTATTCCTCGACAAGCATCCGCTGTCCTCTGGTTTCAAACACCTCAGGTCTGGCTCTAGGTACCGGAGCTCCTGGGTGAAGATCCTATTTTAAGGCTTGCCTCCCATGTATCTCCTCCTCAACTTCCACTGGTACCACCTTATTAGGAAAACACTCCTCCCTATGCCCATATAAGCCACAGCCAAAACAAATTAGGTGAAGACCAGCATATTCCACCCTCCAAACTCTGCGCCCAGCCTGAAACTTAGCTAACAGGGGTTTGGTAAGATCGACTTCAACACAAATTTTTGCAAATTCCACCCTATCCCCTTCAACAATAGCTCGATCAACCCTCAGAGTTCTCCCCACCATATTCTCGATACGAAACAGCACCTTGTCATTATAGTATTCCATTCGGAGCTGTGGAATATGGATCCAAATAGCTACCCGATCAATGGACGCCTCATACAGATCAAACCCAGGATGCCACTGCCTAACCGTAAGATAATGGTCAGCCACAGTCCACGGACCACCAGCTAACACAGAGTTGTAGTCCTCAGCACAAGCAAATCGAGAAATGAAGAAATCATTACCCTTAGCTGCAAGGGTGTAAGGACGCCGAAGGGACCACAACGTGTTGAGTCGATTCAGCAAGAAACGATTACCAACAGGTTTACCCAACACTTTCAGTATTAAAGCATGCTTCCACTTACTATAGAGTCTCCTTTTCTCAGCCGTCGAGAACCTAATGGTGGGCCACTCAGGATCATCATCCTCACCTTCCGAGTCTGAAACCACATCTGGAAAATCCTCCTCATCCGGCAGATCATCCATCTCGACATCATCCACCGATTGCCCAAGTAAAAGAGCCTTATACGTGGATTTCCTCTTCCCCAATGCCTGCACAGAACCCATACCATCCCGAGCACCCTCTCCACCAGCTACAACCTTCCCCACAGCGCCAGATCCCAACCGTAATGGAGGATCGCCAGCTACAACCTTCCTCATCACTCTTAGAAGCTTCCCCATCTTCATCCATTAGTAATGGAGTCATTCTGGTGAGCCCCCAGCTGTTTGACAAAAATCCGAACTAAAAAGCTAAAAAGCACAAAATTGTATTTGAGAGAATTTCACGTGCCAAACATGCGCACCAAAATAACAAAATAAAGGGACTCATCTTCTGAATGGTTGATCGTTGTATGCTGTAATGGCATTTTTTTAATTTATCCAGTCATTAACAAAGGTTCTTAAGTCAAAAGTTGCCCCTTTTTCGAAAATCGTACGAGCATGCAGATTGGAAAAGATTCTTGGTACAATGTGAACACTTCTGCCATGGCTGTGAGGATCCCATGTGTTTGCTCGTGCAAGAGTCACGCTTTTCAATATAAATAGACAGTAAATTAATTAGCTAGAACAAACAAGTAGCTGTGAGTTGTGATTTGTGAAGAACAATATAATTATGCATGCTTCGCATATCGATGGCTTCGCGCGGGATAGATTTGACTAGTTTCTTCACGTGTGCAATGCATGCACATAGAAACAATCAATTTGATAGACTATTTTTTCCTCTTTGATTAATTAGTAATTACATTCATTCATTAATTTCATTCTTCCAAAAGAAAAATCCAAAATTCTCCAACAAGAAAAACAGTACCATGTTGTTTTTGGTATATGCGGATGATGCTTCTGCAATACACCTACCTGGTGGACTTCATCGAAACTTTACTGAGAAATCCTCCAAATTAAACTTTACTGTTCCATAATGAAATTGATCATTTCAAAAGAAAAAATGTGAAATAACTAAGATTCACTAATTAATGGTACATTCACTCTTTCCCGGCCAGGTGCACATGTGCTGCTTAATTACTTCGAAATCTCGTAATTAATCCCATCTTTTTTTTTTTTTTAACGTGCATAACTGGTTTTGGGTTGTTGTCAGAGACTTAAAGGGCCATAAATAGACTTACTTAATTCCCATTGTGATACTCCTCAGGGGTGAAATTTGAAATGGCACTTATCAGTGATTCTTCTGTTCCGAGACGCACCAGCTTTTCTGGATAGTTTTACTCAAGTTGATTAAACTCCAAATGTGATTGGGACAATATTTTCATCAAATGTATAACTACACGATTATGTTTCTTTCGTGACGGATCTTTCTCGATTTAATGTGATGTGATCACCAGGGCTTTAAATTGCAAATATGAGTTAGTGAGGTGATTTTCATAGTTTACCCTTCAATTAGCTTCTCAAAGACAGTAGAGCTAATTGTAGATTTGAGTAATTAAATCATGCCAAAAGACTAATTAATCCAGACAACATATTTACTCTTTCAGCCACAGATTTTCACACATGCATGCATACATTTTATTTGTAGTACATCAGAATAAGGGTGAATCCATGATGAGCAGTAGTACTGTCACTGTGGCTCCTCCCTACACTTTCAGTAGTCCTCAGCCGAAACGACCCCCGTTTTTTGGTGGGCAGCAAAGGTTTGGATAATGGGCTTTTGCGTAAGAGCTGACACAGAGAAACACTAAAGATCAGCTCAGTGATGCTGGGCCGAAGGAAAATCCCGAAACTCTACATTCTACAAGGAAACCACAATGCTCCTTTTTTTCCTTTTTTTTTTTTCTTCTGTGTGCGGAACTGCAGATGCTTCTGCAACACATGCCTGGACTTCATCGAAACTTTATTGAGAAATCCTCCAAAAGTCACTGTCCCAAATTAAAGTAGGCTTATTCCATAATAATAATATTAGTCATGTGAAAGAACAATTAAAGAAACAAAAAAATTAACCAGCAGATCTTTTTGTGCGTATGAGTTTCATCAACTAAAATTACTACCACCAAATTAATTACATTCTGAAGAAAGATAATTTATAGTCTTATTCATCATGGATATGGTGGCCACAGATTTGCACGCATACGTTTTATGTAGTACAACATTAAGCTTAAGCGCGGTAGTGAATCCATATCAGATCAGCTACCAGTACTGGCTCATGCATCCGATGAGAAGCAGCCCTCCCTTAATTTTATTATTTATTAAGCTAATTATACCATATAAAGTACATGATGACAGTACAAACAACTAACCATCCAGTTTTTTGAAAACCCACGACTGGTTGAGGGCTCCTCCATGAACTCGTGATGCAGCGATCAAACCCGGACCTGAGTTGTCAACAGTGAGGTAAAGCCCGGTCTCCGTGTTCTTGATACCGCCGTCACCGGTGATCTCCCAACGTTGACTAGGCACCCCAAGGCAGCATGATTGGACGACGATCTCTGATCCATCCTCGCAGTGTGCTGAATATTTATCTTTACACCCCAAGCATGCCCACTTGTTCAGCACGTTTTGGATGGAGCGATGCCAGTAGATATCCCATTTGTTTGCCAGCCCCTTAACCTCATCGCAATCTCGCAATTCCACTTTTTCAGAGAGATATCAACACCTTCCTCACAGGACGTTTCCGTTTCATCACATAAATTATCTTGCACCTGGCTGTCGCAGGTAGTACCCACCATGCCCTTCTCACCTGACGACACACTTACTTCTCTGGAGATGTCTCTGGAGATCTCTAAAGAGCCCACCAGAAGACCATTCATCAAAAATGGGCTATTTTCATGAGGCACAAGAATACTCAGAGGCCCAATAAGAGGACCATTCAGACTAACTGTAGTATTTTCCCCCCCGCATCATCATTCACTCCCCTTACCTACCTCAGGTGCGATTGCTCGCACCGACTTCGGGAATCCAACATTCTCTGTATTCTTAATATCGTGACCAAAGCCCTCATTACTGCTACTGGTAGACCCATTATTTGAAATTTTTCCTCCCTTACACTTTTGAAGTAGAAATAGTCACCCCCTTAATTATTATCCATTAACTGCTCACCCAACACGCTTCCCATGACGGCTTGACCTTTCTCTAAAAATTTAATGGTCTCCATAATCCCAAAAGGGTCTTGTGACTCTTGAGTGACCATCACTAAGTCCGCAACTTGGTTCCGATTAACAACATAATCCTCACACGGTTCTCAAAAAAAAAACAACATAATCCTCCACCTCCTGCCCGGATTTTATGACTTGGTCGTTTGTTGCTATTAGCAAACGAGGCTTCCATTGGACTTTTGTCAAAAAACGGATTGAGTAACCGAAACTGGAGAAAGGACCTCAGTAACAATAGGACTCCTTGAAAGTGCTTCATTTGCAAAGACATTGAAAAGTTTATCATCAATCTCCACATCAAACGATCTGGAAATGGGGTTCTTATAAGATGTTAGGATTAGGATCCTTGTCACTGATAACTGATAAGTCGTTGCTACTCTCCATCTCATTCTGACATTTGATGAATTTGACCAAAGCGGACAGCTACATGACCAAAGAATTCAGAACACCATGCAATAGGAGGGACACCATGGATATTTAGCCCGCACAATCTGTGAGATGCACAGTCCCCAGAATCCCATTCCTTCAGCAAGTCAAAACAAACCGCCTTCCGACATATTTTCGGAGGTGATACATTCCAACATGGTCTCCATGGAGGAGAATTTTATAAGAATATAGTAGCCTCCCAGAAACTTCTACCTTCTGCGTGCAAAGCGAAGAAACCAGTCCTCCGATCTTCCTCAACGGGTAACCTTCTTTTACCACTGCAAAAGCATAAGATTTTAAGCTATTCAGCCGCTCAGGAGTCGGTTTGAACACTATTGATAGTAGTAAGTACATTCATTCATTTCATTCTTCCAAAAGAAAACCCCAAAACTCTCTAACAAGAAAAACACCATGTTGTTTTTGGTTTTTGCGGATGGTCTTGCTGCTGGATATTCATAATTAGGGGATGATCATGAGGGAAGTACTGGGAAATTCTTGGGGGCTTCGAAAGGTTGTACCAAATTATATATGTGCGTGTCTGAATATCCCTAACCGCATCGGAGACCTTATGATCCCAATCGTTCTCGATCGAGTCGAAGTTTTCAACGAAACATGTTTGTTTCGTAATGGATCTTTCGATTAAATCACCAGGGTTTTAAATTGCCAAAAAGAGTTAATGGGTGAATGTGTTTATCTGTGGCGAATCTTCAAACTTTGGGGTCTCTGTAGTAGACATCTTTTTTGTAGGCCACGCTATACGAAAAGAAAAGATCAAACCTACGCATCAAGCCCGTGTTGCATGTAGAAGTAGAAACTATATACAAAATAGACGATTAATTGGGCCACAATTGCAATACAGAACTAAAAGCCCACTCATCTGATCTTTTCACAAATAAACTACTGCTACCAAAGTTTGTGAAGGACTACAACTACTAATTAATTAAGGTGCGTAATTTTCATCTATAAAATATATATGGGAACAAACTGAAACAAGAAGCCAATTTCACCAGATGAAACTTTTTTTTTTTTGTCTACGAAGTGATTTGTAAACGAATTACTCTCGTATTAATTAATTATCAACAACAAAGTTCCGTTGCGCTCGTACTAATTATGTGGATATAAAATTTTTACTCGGTTACGAATTTCTTTCAGAAAATTATTTTGTATTTAAAAGAAAAATGTTAATCATTACTCCTGTTATATACTTTTTATGGGCGTTAAGTATATATATATACAGCAAGCAATCGCTGTTACTAGTTCAGTAACTAACTCAAGTCTCCAGGTCTTTGTCTTTCTTGCGTGTATATTTGGTACAATTCCATCGAGGAACTTAATTAATTACCAAACTGGTTGGATGGATCATCATTATATATATTGATCAGTAAAAAGGAGCATCATATCCGACAAAGAACACGCCTGGGCTTTGTTGGACTTCAATGAGAAGTCCTCCAAAGTCACTCTCCCATAATAAATTAAAGTAGGCTTTGTTCCATAATAAAAATTAACCATTTCCAATAGAAAATATGGAAGAACTAAAACCAATTAAGGTGCATTCCATCTACAAACTGCATACATAGAAACAAAAATCGACACATATGTCACCAGATGAAATGTTCACCTGCACTAATTGTGATATATTGTTAATATATATATATATATATATATATATATATATAACTTCAATTCACTGGATCATTGTCCCCTTTCGCCCTTTAATTAAATGCATGTTTCCTCTATCCATCTAGTGAACAGAAGAATTCATTCTACAGTCCTTTGGGGGTATACGCGCCAAAAAGAGGTTAATGCAGCGGATCTTTAATTGTGATATATATCGGTACGAACAATGTAGAAGTAGAAGCGCCCTAGTCAATTGTAATTTACCAATAAACATTCCTTCATATACAATAAAGTGGACGACACAGATTGTATACATTCTGGAACACAGATTTTGACAGTATATATATATACTTTGCGATATTATAGATAATATATAATTAACCACTGACTAGGAAACGAAACCACTGAGTATTGAGGGCATCACTATTGCGATCCTGAGCGGTTAAATGATAATTACCACCATCTTCATCTTGGAACATGTGGATTTTTGGTCCCTGTACTCTCCTAAATTTTGAAATATCAGTCCTGTACCGATTTTTAATGGATTTTGGTCCTTGTACTACTAAAAAAATATGGTTTTTGGTACTTCCGGCCACCGGACGGCCGTCGATAACACGTGTCACCATATTATTCAGCCACATCATCATGTGGGACCCACTGATCCGGGTCGACCTTGGCTTCACCTGAATCAGTTGGAAAGATGACCCCGGTTAGTGGGTCCCACATGATGATGTGGCCGAATAATATGGTGACACGTGTCATCGACGGCCGCCCCGTTGTCGAAAGTACCAAAAACCATATTTTTGGGGTAGTACGAGGACCAAAATTCATAAAAAATCGGTACAGGACTGACATTTCAAAATCGAGAGGAGTACAGGGACCAAAAATCCACTTGTTCCGATTGTTGACGTAAAGAAAAATATTCTTGAATTCTGGCTCTTCCTAACTCACGGTAGCATTACTGAAATTTTTAAGTAAGAAGCAGCTGGTTATGGCAACATTAATATCAACTTGTTTGTGTTCTTTTGCAACTACTTATGTTTGTTTTCCTTAACTGGTGACGTAAACAGAGCCAAACTGGTAAGCATCACTGCCGTTTGATATTGCAAAGAATTAAATATGTTCAAAATCATCCTGATAACAAGTGAGTGTTTAATCTAATCCACTTCTTTCTGCATTTGAAATCAACTGGAAGGTTTAATTCATCCACATCTTTCTGCATTTGAAAATCAACAGAAAGTTCTAGTAGTCCTACCATAGACTAATGATTTAAATGTCTCTTTTGGTTATTTCTGGAGGAAGAAGCACGATTCTAGGCATTTCTTCAACTTATGCACTGTTATTTAAAAGTTGCTGCTTTTAACTTCTTACCCTAATCTGAATTTATGTGTAATGTATGCTTCAAATCATGCAGATAAAATGTTGTTTAGGCAACAATGGCAGATAATTAGCTACGTAATTACTACAGGGCAAGGGGGATAATACTTCATGCATTTGAGTGAGATACAATATTGTTCCTCTTGCTGGTGGGCAGGAGTCACCACAAACTTCTGAAGCAGCTGCGGCTCAGGATAGAAAATTGGAGACCAGATCCTAGTGAATTGGCTCTTTTGCTGACAAAAANNNTTATTCATGCTGATTAATGGTTTAATAAATTTGTGGCGGTTTGATGCTTGTGATGATATCTTCTTCTTCCTCTGCCGCCCAATTAATAAGCCGCTACAGGTAGGCACCGGCGCCGTTGATCATACTAATTACCAAATGATGATGATCATCATCAAGATCAGGGTAGTTGGTCGTTTTGGGATCATATTTCAGAAGCGACACTAACTCCTTGTTTTGGACCTCCCTAAGAGTGGTCACCACCCATTGACCAGCTATAATGACAATAGGTTCAGGAAGTATATCGCCCTTTGTTTTCCTGACTATCTTGGACATATTTGACCATTCGTTCTCCACTGCCTTCACTTCTTCGGTTGCCTTGGCCCCTTTATCCACTACATAATTATCACTCACAAACTTCATCACATAACCGCTTCTTACAGCCTCCGAGATCATCTGGATAACAACCACAAAACTAGGCCTCAACTGGTAAACATCTACGGGATTGTTGAGGAGGATTGTTAGGGCATCTATCAGTCGTTGTCTTGATAGACCCACTTCTCTACCTCCCAGTGCTTTGTAACTCCCATCGTAGGGCAAAAGCCTGGAGGTGGTCGTGGCATCGAAAAGCCTTACCGAATCAGCATACTCACCGGGGTTTGTTTGATTAAACCTAAGGTAGTAGTAAACGTTATTACAATGAAAGCCTACAACGTATACAATATTGAGTTCTATGACCACAGTCACCACAAATTGTCGTGTGCTTGCGACATTGATTCTCAACAAACCATAGCGAGCTAAGCCTGTCAACACCTCAGGTCGCATGCTTGCAATCCCATTGATTATCCCCCAGTTTAGATAACTGCGGATCTTAAGGATGAAGTCGGTGTAGCGCCTTACTGGAGCCCCGGAATCTAAATTAAATTCCACAGGTGGGAATACTTTCAAGGAGTGTTTGTTGTTTGTTGGTGCTGGATCCGAGTATGGGTCAATCGGTACTGCTCCGGAACTACCAAGAAGTTCAACCAACAAAATCAAGCAAACCCATGCCCCTGTTGCTACTACCACGCTCCACAGCTTCATATCTCCTCCTGATTATGTATTAACCTTGCAAGGTTGGTAGCTTAGTTAGTTAATTTTCCTTCCATCAATCATACATAATATACCCCTAATGTTTTTTTTCAATAAAGGAATATATATATAGGAAATACAATCCTCATAAATGGGAAGTAACTTAATTTTAGCCTTTCTACAGTCTACTGATGTTTTCATTTACAATATGCTGCTGCTTTACTATCGTCAAAATTATGTCTTTTTGGTCGGTGAAACGGTTAATGAATAATGAGTATGCGTGTTGTATTAACAACAAGAACAATTATTGCATGATAACCTGAACCTTACCAAAGAAAAAAAAAGAACCATGTATATTAATACCTATATAAATAGTAACCTTTGAGAAAATTACACACGTCCCTATGTTTTGGGTTAAGGTAGGATTGCAAATCTGTGGAATTGCATGTAGGTAGTTCCAAAAATACTAAAGTTTTGCTTGGCTGTGTATTTTTTTTTGATAAGTTACCGTTAAGTCTTTTTGGTCCACGAGAAAGTACTACTTACTGTTAAACCGAATAAAAAATTAAAAAAATTATTAATTAATTATGCGTAAACAGAAACTTAATAAATCATAACAAAGAAAAGAAACTGAAGCTTTTCAAGATAAGAACAATGCATAAACAAAAAGGAAATGGTGATAATACTTACAGAATTGAAAAGCGTGTTATTAGTCTTTCAGTTGAAGGAGAGGTGGTGAACTTGTGTTAGATGCTGAGGTATATATAGTAAGAACTCTAGGAAAATTACAATAGACGTCCCTCTGTTCTGGGTAGGGGTTGGTGTGCAAATATGTGCAACTTCTCAAGAAAATTAATTGCAGAACGAACACGAAATGTATACTTTTTGTTCTGTTTAAAAAGATTACTATCATGTTGTCGATGGTTTGATTTTCCTCAATGCCACGATTTCCTCGTTTTCTTGGATAAAGACAACAAATTTTAATGGAAAGAAGAGGGTCGAAGAAAAAAAAAATCTGCATGAGCAAAGTGGCAATTTTTTAATAGTATAGCGGTAGTTAAACCAGATTGGACAAGATTCTTCCTCTTTTTTTTTTTTGTTTGACAGAGGACAAGATTCTTAATAAACAAGAAGGAATACATTAGCATTAAAAAAAGAATAAAGAAGGAATACATATGTGAACATGGCATTGGATCATCCTATCCTGGCTGTGAGATAGGATGGATAAAGATGATCAAATTTATAGTCATGATAATTACAAAACAGGTCACTAAATTAGGTATTTATTTGTCATAACAGGTTTTATAATTAACAGACAAATTAACTGTCTTAAGATTGTGATCGCCGTTCCATATCCCTATATCATGAATGAAACTATAATTTTTTTATTATATTAATTAACAAAAATAACTATTCTTAAGAGTTTCATAACTCCCTTTTCTTTCTTTTTTCTTTTCAAAAACAGAGCTTGAAATGGCTATTGCAATTTGTGGAAATAATATTTATTGATTAAAAACCTGATGCGAGCTTTATCGTCTTTCGGTAAAAAAGACAAAGCTTGCCACAAGGTACATCGGCGTTCTGTTTGCTTAGAATCACTTGGGCTACGTCTGGTGCATTACTGTGCAATTTTCTTGGATGCTAAGATTCAGATTTTTGGGTATTATTGTGCATTAATATAAGTTTCATCATCTGGATGGTTGATCGTTGTAAGCTATAGTTGCATTTCTTTTTATTTATCCAGACATTAACAAAGGTTTTTAAATCGAAAATTGTCCCTTCTTCAATGAAAAAAAATAGTACGATCAAATTGGGAAAGAATTCTTGTAACAAGCTAGATATGGGAAAACATCTTTTTTTTCGATGCTAGGTATGTGAACACATATGCCATGGCTGTGAGAATCAAATGTGTTCACACATAAGTGCAAGAGTCACCCTTTTCAAGATATATAGAGGCAGTAAATTAAATACCAGAACAAACAAGTAGCTGTGAGTTGTTGAGAAGAATAATATAATTATTCATGCTTCATCGGTGACTTTTTTGATCGAATTCATCGGTGACTTCGAGGAGATATTTTTGAATAGTTTCTTCAAATTTGTGCAGCCTTTTTTTTTTTTTTTATGAAACATGTGCGCAGCCTTAATATCGTTTGTTCGATGTTTTAAGATTATAATTTAACTAACACATTTGATATTAATTTTTTTTGTGGAACAAAACTAGCTAGTAGCAGGTCTTGGTCTTGCCGGAGCCCTGAAGCTCTAACAACTTAATTTTGTGGACCAAAGCTCAAAACTGAGCTGGATGGATTGTCACGGTTGATTAATAAAGGCCCTTAACTCACACGTCCGGATTCGATCCGGAGAAACGTGGAGGTATGAAAAATGCACCTGTTGGGAGTTGTTAAATATGTTGGACCCCGCTCGTGGTCTTAGGCTAAATACCCGGGAAGCGAGATTGGGTGTCGAGCCACGGATGAGATTAGTCTGGCTTGTCGAGCTGGGATACTCATTAGTATAAAAAAAATAAAGGCCCTAATATCTAGCAAAATCAGAGGAGAAGGGAGTGAAAACAGTCATTTCTAGAGACTTTATACAAAAGGTTTTTCAAATGTGGATAAATAATAGTCAAAGTAATGGTAAAAAAAATTAAAGAAGAAAACAAATCAAAGTGTGAAAGAGCCCATTTAGGTAAACGAGGTGTTGCTATCGGTGAGCCGTTCTTGGCCTACTTGCATTTTGTATTTCTACTTTATAATGCAATAATTTCTATCTTTCTTGGAAAACAAATTGAAAGCATAACTACCTTCACACTGACTGATCATTTCATTCATTTGTTATATATCCCGATATCTACCTTAATTACCTACCTCGAAACCAGGGCTTAAATTGCAAAAAAGAGTTAATGGTGTGAGTTGGCGGATCTTCAAACTTACGCCTCCATCCATAGTAGCCATCTGTTTTTATCTTCAAAAGGTTCAAATCTACGTACCAAGCCCGTTGTTTTATAAGGCATGAACAAATTAGACGATTTATTGGGCCACAATTACATTACAATACTAAAAGCCCACTGATCTTTCCAACTATAACTAGTTCAGTAATTAACTCAAGTATCCAGGTCTAATTTCTTGCAAAATTGGGTTTGGATGGATCATCATTAACCGTGATCGCTAAAGAACTGCCTCTTTCTAGTGGCTTGTGTAACTTCTCCATCATGACCATGATAAATCAGAAACACTCAGTTTGTAATTGTCACACTACCTACGCGTCTAACCAAAAACATACCATTTCTCATTGTTCTTTCGCTTGGAACATTTTTTTATACTAGTCGAGGAGAGTGACTTTCGCTTGGAACATTGCCAAGTCTGTCCATTCTACAACAAGAAGAAGAAATTTCCTGAGGACCACCCGCCTTAGCTGCCTTCTTATTGCATAATCCTCCAAGGATATTGAGATTAAGATAAGCCCCTAGATCAATAGCACATCCCAAACTCAGTAGAGCATGTAATCATTCTCCTTTCTTATTTTTGTATATCCTTGATAGCTCACCAGGTAGAAATTAAAAGAAGAAAGAACGTACCGCCTCTAATGGTGTAAGTGACACCTTGCGCATACAATTCCAATTGAACAAACTGGTGTCCTAGGCAACTCTGAAATATTGTCACACGTTTCATGTTAATTCTTTTAAGTGTTAGCCATTGCTTAAAGATGTAAAATCCAAGATCACCAATCGACAATGGAGAATAGGGGAGAAAAAGAAATCATCAGTGGGTTTCCAACCTTGCCTGCTCTTGGTGTTTTCCTATCTAGATAGTGTAATCCTCCCCTACTGTGTACAAGCAGCTACTGACAGAGTCAATTGGTGACCCCCAAGTACAAACGGAAACACCATGTGATGAGCCAAAGTTATGGAGCAGCAAAACCGCAGCACTTTTTTTAAAATCACACATAATTATAACGTATCTCGTGTCCATTCCGGATGACTCCCCTGACACAACAAAACAGACAACAAAGACATACCTTCACCAGACTTAAAAGTCCCTCTGCTCGGTAGCTACAAGCAGGTACATATAACCTTATCTTTCTTGAGGCTTCAGATTTTGACAATACATGCATACATGCAGGTACATATATAGTAGTGGATCATCCATCAGAGAAGTGTACGCCCATCCGATGAAGCATGCACCCCTTAACGTTATTCATGCTCTAGCCATGTAGGTAGCGAGCTAGATTCATATATATAGTACATATGATATATTATACATAATATATAGTTAACTACTGACTAGGAAATGAAAGGACTGGGTACTGATGAGGTCTTCACTATTGCGATCCTGAGCGGTCAAAAGATAATTACCACCATCTTCAACTTTGGTTACAGTGAGGAAACGGTTGGTGCCCATATTCTTGATCCCACCGCCACCGGTGATCTCCCAGCGTTGATAAGGCGAGGATGCAGAACATTCTTCAACGATGATGGCTTCTCTTAAGCTTTCCCTGTACCTTGGATGACGGTATGTGAGGCATGCGCCATTGCGCCCTATATTTGTAATGGAACGATGCCAGTGGATAGCCCATTTGTTTTCTTGGATCAAGCCCTCGCAGTGCCCAATCACCACATTGGAGGTGGAGTCCACGTTGAGGCAGAGACCGGGAAGCCACTGTACACGAGTAAGGATAGGCTTTAGTGAATAATTGCTCGCCACCCATCCTTGGCCGAGCAATTTATCGTCATAGTCCACTGTAAGTACTCCAGCTCCCTGTTTGTCTGACTTAGCAGTCAAGACAAGTTTGGTCCTCGTGTTTCTTAAGGTCCCATCCTGTAAGAGATCCCATACTGCGCGAGTCCCACTCGGGTCTTGTGGACATTCATAGATCATTATGTAGGTGTTCGCGGAGGGGGAATCGCTGGAGGGATTCAAGCACCAGTTGTTGTTGGATCTGATTGTGCCATCTTTCTTGAATGTCCACAGCTGGTTGTGCTTGTTGTTAGACTTACAGGTCCATAAGATGAGTTCTGCTCCATTGTAATACTTCCCACCAAAAACATCCACGCATAGACCATTTGGGCCGCTGATGCTTGTGGTGGTCTCTTCTTCTTCTTCTATTTCATTCACTGTCCAGTTAGTATTGCGGGAGTAGTCTTGTTGTTGCATTATTGCAATTGGTGCATCAAACGTGGCGCAAGTTATGGACCTAGGCGAACGATGTGGAGAATTGGTTGTGGACACTTTCACACAAAGCGCCAAAAATCCGAATGCCAAAATATCTCGGACAGTGTTCACCGCTAGCTCCGCTAACTTTATCCCTAATTTTTTTGCTATTCTTTTTTTATCCTCTTCCTTGAGATCTCCGTTGGGGTGTGCATTCAGTACTGCTTGGGAAAATGCATCCCAACTGTTCTCCGCACCCATCATCAGATTGTCTGGAGTAAGAATTTTGTCGAAGGTAATGGCAAGCTCACCCAGCAGAAAATTGCTTCTTACAGGCTCTGAAATCATCTGGACCAGGACTAGCAAACTATTCCTCCAATCTCCAGTATTTCCACTGCGATAGTAGAGGTTTGTAATGGCATTAATCAGTGGTACTCTTCCCAGTGGAACCCTCACTCGCCCGGTCAGGCCAGTAGTATAACTTGATTGGTAACCCAAGCTCCTCGGGTTTGCACCAAGGAGTCGTGCTGCATCATTGCCCTCGGCCTCCAGGTCGTTAAAGTAGTACAAGACATTTTCGACATCAGGATTCTCAGAGTGAAAACCCACCACGTACAAATCAGTGAGACGTATGACAAGAGTGATAGCGTTTCCCCCATGGTTCTCGAGCCTCAGTAAACCCAAGCGACGATTCCCGGTCAATGCAGCAGCTTGGGGCATGCGGTCTATACCCCAATCTCCAACACCAGCTGATACTAAACTGCGTACTTGGATGATAAACTCTGTGTAGGTCTCCGCAGTAGTGTCGTAGTCTACAGTAAAATTCTCGAAGACTGTAGGTTTATCATCTGCTTTTCTCTTTGGAGGATCTGCTCCAACCACCAAAATCCAGCAAACCCATGCCACCACTACTACCACACCGCACTTCATCTTCTTCTCCACCTATTAATTTTCTCAATGAGAAGCTTTGTTTTTTTTTTTTTCGGACAATGAGAAGCTTATTTATATTTAGAGACCTGCCGAACTTGGGTTACATGTCTCTTGGTATGTATAGGGAGAAGTTTAATAAAATTACAAGAAAAGACTTCCCTCCCGGGAAATGATAAGGTTGGTCTGTTTTCTTCTTCCTAGCTACTCGCTTCTTCTTCTTTTCTTTTTTTTTTTTTCCAGTGTTTTCTTCTGCAAAAGACAAAAGGTCTTTAAGTGAGGGATAAGGGGGCAATTACATTTTTCTTGGCGATGGTGAAGTTTTCACACTCTGTCCTAAAGTGCAAACAAATTTTCTTAATGGTAAACTGGGACCAAGATTCTTAATCTTGCACCCCGTACTTCTTTTAATTGTGTGGTAGTTTCTAGAGCAGATTTCACAAGATGATTAATGACAAGTGAGACACAGAAAATGTGAAAATCTGACTGATTGATATCAAGACTCTTATCTGACAAAACTAGAGGAAAAGGTAAGGAAACAAATTAAAAGCGTTCCTGGCCGAGCCCATATTTCTGCAGACTAACAGAAACTCTCTAAAAAGTCTAGACGATCAATTAGCATTTCCTGAGCAATTAATTAATAGGAAAAAAAAGTCTATGAACAAATCAAATTAAAATGTGAAAGAGATCATTGACGTGTACCGAAACGAAGTGTTGTTATTTGTATCCTTCGGTTCATTCCTCATCTCATCTAAAGACACTGATGGCCTACATACCTACTAGCATTAAATTTTACATACATTTCCACCATAATATTGCAATAATATCTGCCTTCGTTTGAAAATGACTACTTTGAGAGCGAGTGATCTGTTGTCACAACAATATCCTGCACTTGACGGATCAAATTGAAAATATTGCAAGACCAAAATCTCTCGTTCAAAGACCAGTTATACAAAGATGTTTTGAATGTTTATACAGAGCTGATACATATATACAATGGCTATGTTCCACGAAAAGTCGAAAACAGTGGCAGAGCGAGGAAAGAAAATGGTTTGAAAGGGTCCACGCATAAAGAAAATAAGGTTGATCAGTTGTATGTTAATTAGAGTAATATGGAAAAATAAAAAGAAGGCAAAAAGGTAGATTGTAAGGTGTGAACTTGGATATTTTAGCAAAACACAGCACCACTTTACAGTGTCATATGCATATATATGTGCCTAACTTTTGCTTAATGAGTTGGAGGGCCACAAGGGAAACTAAAACTTCTCCTGGAAAATACCAAAGAAATAAGAACAATATCTTGTGATAGTGATCACTACTAATCGCTTTCTTACGGACTTGAGACCGAATGGGCCCATATCTTTGTTTCCTTACGGCTATCTTATAGAGGTCGAATGAATGGGTCCCGTGCTTGTTCTTACGGGGAGAACTGTAAGGAAGTGCTTACGACTTTCTTACGGTTTTCTCACGCTGGCCGCTAACGGTAAGAAAGCCGTAATAAATGCGTAAGGAGAGACTTTTCTTACGGATCCTTACAGATATGGCATGAAGAAAAGGCTTGGAAATTGGTAGTCCTGCACGGGGTGAATATATACATAAGAGAAGAATCTCTCATCCATTGGCAGTTTATTCAATCTAATTATATACATAGTATGATCATAAATTATATATGGTACAATATATATAATTAACTTGTGATTTGAAAAATCCACCATTTATTGACGCCCTTCCTAGGAGGACAGGATTTTATTCAGACAATTACTTTCCTTTTCTTCTCGTTACAGCCCACTGGGCTAGCACACAGTGGCCCACAAGATCAAGTTATGTGGCAGAGTTTCATCATTTAGCTCAGGCCCAGCTACAGAGTATCTATGGTACTGACTTCAACGACCCAATTTCTGGAAAACGCTTTCTACTTAGATTAAACCCACCAAATCCAATCTACCAATTTTTGTTGCGACCACAAGCCATTTACATAGGTTCACACATCAAAAAATATACGTGCAAATAAAGGAATAAAATAAAAATGATGATTAGCAGTATTTTATTTATTACGATGGTAAAAATATGCACGCATGACTTTCTTCTCTCGGCCTCTCTCTTTTTTTTTTTTGGCACACAGGCGTGGCTTTCGTTTGTAACTTGAATATATTACGCCACTAATTATTGTCCATCAATTTCCATTAATTAATTTGCTCCGTCTTTTGACCCTTTTTCTGTTATTTGACCCCGCGCCACGGCGCCGATATAAGCTAATTTTCAAACTTAAATAGAGGAATTGGTTGCATAATTGGGTGATTAAAAATTATTACCCAAAAATTAATCCAGCCGATGATCGAACCTTACCCGTATAAGTGGTAGAATTACAAGCATTAATGAATTCAATAATGCTATATACCACTACATATATCACCTATGAAATTTTGAGGGTTGATCTGGCGTCTTACGTGGTCAAAAAAAATAAAGCTGATTGGATACATATTTTATTATTTTATTTTAAATAATAGTAAGGAAAATCCTAAATCTATTTTTTAATCAAAAACCTAAATCCATTACCGTTTCTTTACTTCTTCATATCGTGATCAATGTTACGGTGGCGGCTGCCAGAGTCCACCACAATTGAAGAGACTCAAAAATTAATCAATTAACAACCCAGAAACATATCAACAAATACGATATGCAATATTTTCTACGATAATAACCGCAGGAAAAGTGCCTTCAACCAATGATTCAATGCTTGGTTTGCTGCAATATTTTACAAGAATGGTCTTAAGACTATGATTTGTACACCTATTATGAGTCGCACAAACACAATCGTTGTAGAAAATTATGCATATTTCAATCATTGATTTTGAGTTATTCAATTTAAACTAGTTTTCGATTGTGATTTTATTTTGTCTTCCGGTTCCAATCGTTCTGAAAACCAAGAAAGGATTTTAATAGCAAGAAACTAATCCAGTCTGC
Source organism: Turnera subulata (assembly GCA_028386065.3). NCBI lineage: Eukaryota > Viridiplantae > Streptophyta > Magnoliopsida > Malpighiales > Passifloraceae > Turnera > Turnera subulata. Next base: position 76,868 of record JAKUCV010006097.1, read on the forward strand.
TTCTTTATATATCCTATCTCAGTACTTTTATGTCCGACGGTGTTGCTGATGCTGGTAGACTATAACACCATAAAGTATTGTGAGAGGGAAGAAAAGATTAATTGTTCTCCCGGCGGCGGCGGTGCTTGATTGAAACATGGAGAGGTATCCCGAGAGACGATTTAGGTTTTTCATTTAGTTTTTTTAATAGAAAAAATAGATTTAGGATTTTCCTTACTATTATTTAAAATAAAATAATAAAATATATATCCAATCAACTTTAATTTTTTCGACCACGTAAGATGCCACATCAACCATGAAACCTAAAAATTTCAGAGGTGATGTGTGTAGTGGTATATAGCATTATTGTAATGAATTAGGACCGACATTATTCATTAGGTTTTTTATTCATCATGAAATATGTATGCACGGATGTCCGTACAGTACACCATCCTTTTATTCTTCTAATTAGAGATACATGCATGCCCCTATATAGCTAGGCTGCATTTTTATTTTGAAGTACATTAAGTAGGGTGGAGACCGAATCCAACAGAGGATCTTAATTGTGGCACATCCGATTGATCCGATGAAGAAGTCCACCCTTAATTAATAAGTTGTAGAAAGGAAAGCAGGCCAATGCATGAAAATATTGGTGGTGGAACTAGGAGATCAGAGAAGCGAGACCAACTTATACTCAATGACACCCTGAACGTTGTATATGGTCACGTCCCCGCTAGGTAGTCTAATAGGTGTAGCAAAGTCGTCAGTAAGACCCGTCGCATCCCTCACTGCCTCAGAATCGCTCTGCCAATTGTTCTCCACAAATTGCATATCACCATTTGCGGCCGCACCCCACTCGAAGTTTTCTAACACAGGATCCAACACAAAACCGCTTCTTACGCACTCTGAAATCATCTGGATGACAACTAGAAACTTGCTCTTCAACGCATCTATGTCCCTGCGGTAGTAGAGCTGTTGTATGGCTAATATCAGCTCAGTTCTTCCTAGGGGCACAGCTGATCTATCTCCCAAGGAACCGTAATTCCCTCCGTACCCCAAACTCTCGGCTTTGGTGTCACTACCAAAAAGCTGTTTTGCATCCTCGTATGTTGGGTCCCCATCAAAGTAGTAGTAGGCCTTTTGCGGTTGTGGCGGTTTTGCACCTGGATAATAAGAGTAGAAACCTACTATATATATATCATTGACATCTATGACCAGAGAGACAGATACTTGGCTTTGGCCGTTGTCGTCATAGTTGAGTTTCACCAAACCAAAGCGGTCCAACCCGGACACCTTCGTGCTTGGCAAGCTTGGGATGCCAAAGAAACCATCGCCATATTTTAGTTGATCTCTCATCACGTCGATGAGCTTTTCCTTGTAGTCAGCGGCTGAAGTGTCGTAATCGATTGAAAATTCCACGGTTTTGAAAGCGGAATATTTATGATGTGCTGGATATGGATATTCTTCTCCTTCTTCTTCCACCTTGGATGGGCCAACCCGCACTGCTCCGGATCCAACCACCAAAGTCAGGCAAACCCATGCAGCCACTACTACTGCAGCAACCTGCACCTTGCACAATCCACCGCCCACCTGCAAACCTTGATTGATTCTTCCCATCATCATCATACACATATATATATAGATATATTCTAGTACTTAGTATAAAAAAAAAAGATAATAAAATTTAAAATGCCAGTTCTTCTTATGGTTTATAAATTCTCGAAATGGAAGAGAATATATAAACTAATTAGCACAAGCTCATGAATAAATAAAAAGAGCTAAACCTTTGCATAATGGGAAAAGAAATGTCGATATATAACACTTACAAAACACAGGAGCTTGTTATATAATTTTGTGCCGTTGAAGGAGAGGTGCGGTGATTGTGTTAGATGTTGAGATGTATATATAGTGACAACTCTAGCAAAATTACAATACACGTCCCTCTACTTTGGGGGTGGGTTTGCAAATCTGTGAAATGATCACTTGTACATATTCCAAAAAATAAACATATAACTCGTGGACTGCAAAGCATGCAACTACCATAACAGAACAAACAATTAGGGGAGGAAGATATATAGTTGCAGCCACAATTATATCTTAAAACTGAAGCTTGATATCCTAACACAATTACATAGTTATGTGTTATTCTGATGTTTCTTAAAACCCGAAACTTGATATCCTTAATTAATTATCAATCCGAAATCTTTGAAGAGTACCTTCCAACATTCCGTATGCTTTATCCAAAATCCGTTGTTTTGTCGACGTACAACAATCTTGTGGACCAAAAATGAGTTGGATCGATATTTATTGATTCTAGGACTTATTATATGTATGTGACAAAATTGGAGGAAGAACTACTCGAATAAACGTGAAAAACAACTCATTTCAGAACCCACCCCCTCCCCCAAAAAAAAGCATCGGCCTTCCATCCATTTCTTATCTCTTCTAAGCCACATGTCAACCCCTAAAACGATAATTAAGTCCTTTTTTTTTCGAATTTCCTTACTGTTATGATTTTCCGGTCCTTTTCTTTTCTTCCACAAAGATAAAAAAATTTAATGGAGATATGTTAGAACACAAAACTATTCACGAGTCCTTATCTCATCCATTAATTTAAGTTTTAGTCAAGACAAGTTTGGTCCTCGTGTTTCTTAAGGTCCCATCCTGTAAGAGATCCCATACTGCGCGAGTCCCACTGGGGTCTTGTGGACATTCATAGATCATTTGTTTTGTTTATGTCATCGGTTAAAGGAAAGAAACAAAAAGGAAAGAAGAGCAATAAATGTAGTCTTGAAAAGATATTTTATAAAATAATTAAGAACCATTAGATTTAATCTAATGGCTCAGATTGACTTAACAGGATGTCTCCTGTTACCCCCAACTGGAGAGGAGCCCAATCCGGTGAATATATACATAAGAGAAGAATCTCTCATCCATTGGCAGTTTATTCAATCTAATTATATACATAGTATGATCATAAATTATATATGATACAATATATATAATTAACTTGTGATTTGAAAAATCCACCATTTATTGACGCCCTTCCTTGGAGGACAGGATTTTATTCAGACAATTACTTTCCTTTTCTTCTCGTTACAGCCCACTGGGCTAGCACACAATGGCCCACAAGATCAAGTTATGTGGCAGAGTTTCATCATTTAGCTCAGGCCCAGCTACAGAGTATCTATGGTACTGACTTCAACGACCCAATTTCTGGAAAACGCTTTCTACTTAGATTAAACCCACCAAATCCAATCTACCAATTTTTGTTGCGACCACAAGCCATTTACATAGGTTCACACATCAAAAAATATACGTGCAAATAAAGGAATAAAATAAAAATGATGATTAGCAGTATTTTATTTATTACGATGGTAAAAATATGCACGCATGACTTTCTTCTCTCAGCCTCTCTCTTTTTTTTTTTTGGCACACAGGCGTGGCTTTCGTTTGTAACTTGAATATATTACGCCACTAATTATTGTCCATCAATTTCCATTAATTAATTTGCTCCGTCTTTTGACCCTTTTTCTGTTTATTTGACCCCGCGCCACGGCGCCGATATAAGCTAATTTTCAAACTTAAATAGAGGAATTGGTTGCATAATTGGGTGATTAAAAATTATGACCCAAAAATTAATCCAGCCGATGATCGAACCTTACCCGTATAAGTGGTAGAATTACAAGCATTAATGAATTCAATAATGCTATATACCACTACATATATCACCTATGAAATTTTGAGGGTTGATCTGGCGTCTTACGTGGTCAAAAAAAATAAAGCTGATTGGATACATATTTTATTATTTTATTTTAAATAATAGTAAGGAAAATCCTAAATCTATTTTTTAATCAAAAACCTAAATCCATTACCGTTTCTTTACTTCTTCATATCGTGATCAATGTTACGGTGGCGGCTGCCAGAGTCCACCACAATTGAAGAGACTCAAAAATTAATCAATTAACAACCCGGAAACATATCAACAAATACGATATGCAATATTTTCTACGATAATAACCGCAGGAAAAGTGCCTTCAACCAATGATTCAATGCTTGGTTTGCTGCAATATTTTACAAGAATGGTCTTAAGACTATGATTTGTACACCTATTATGAGTCGCACAAACACAGTCGTTGTAGACAATTATGCATATTTCAATCATTGATTTTGAGTTATTCAATTTAAACTAGTTTTCGATTGTGATTTTATTTTGTCTTCCGGTTCCAATCGTTCTGAAAACCAAGAAAGGATTTTAATAGCAAGAAGCTAATCCAGTCTGCTTCTTTATATATCGTATCTCAATACTTTTATGTCCGACGGTGTTGCTGATGGCGGTAGACTATAACACCATAAAGTATTGTGAGAGGGAAGAAAAGATTAACTGTTCTCCCGGCGGCGGCGGTGCTTGATTGAAACATGGAGAGGTATCCCGAGAGACGATTTAGGTTTTTCATTTAGTTTTTTTAATAGAAAAAATAGATTTAGGATTTTCCTTACTATTATTTAAAATAAAATAATAAAATATATATCCAATCAGCTTTAATTTTTTCGACCACGTAAGATGCCACATCAACCATGAAACCTAAAAATTTCAGAGGTGATGTGTGTAGTGGTATATAGCATTATTGTAATGAATTAGGACCGACATTATTCATTAGGTTTTTTATTCATCATGAAATATGTATGCACGGATGTCCGTACAGTACACCATCCTTTTATTCTTCTAATTAGAGATACATGCATGCCCCTATATAGCTAGGCTGCATTTTTATTTTGAAGTACATTAAGTAGGGTGGAGACCGAATCCAACAGAGGATCTTAATTGTGGCACATCCGATTGATCCGATGAAGAAGTCCACCCTTAATTAATAAGTTGTAGAAAGGAAAGCAGGCCAATGCATGAAAATATTGGTGGTGGAACTAGGAGACCAGAGAAGCGAGACCAACTTATACTCAATGACACCCTGAACGTTGTATATGGTCACGTCCCCGCTAGGTAGTCTAATAGGTGTAGCAAAGTCGTCAGTAAGACCCGTCGCATCCCTCACTGCCTCAGAATCGCTCTGCCAATTGTTCTCCACAAATTGCATATCACCATTTGCGGCCGCACC